>JASSUY010015641.1:0-18481 GCA_032466535.1 Forpus xanthops | reverse complement strand
CAGCATAGAGAGGAGGAACCCTGACAACCCAGCATAGAGAGGAGGAACCCTGACAACCCAGCATAGAGAGGAGGAACGCTGACAACCCAGCATAGAGAGGAGGAACCACCTCCCCTGTGCCCTCTGTTTACCTACCAGAGGAAGGCGTCAGTCCTCCGGCCATTGCTTTAGCGTGTTTCCCAAGCACTCACATTCTCACTTTCTTTCCAGGTGGGAGGTAAAGGGATGTTATTGTCTCAACATAGCTCTTGAACTGCCCCCAAAAGAACCGAAATTATAAGTTTTCTGTAAGCTATTTTCTTCTGACTGGAACTCTGGTCATGATGGGTATATCATGTCATATTACTACGACACTACCTCCATGCACAGTCATTTAATTAGAGCCTCTACGTGAATGCATCTTCTGCCAGATAGAAACAGAAAGGTCTTCCAAGACCCGAAGGACTTCATTTGCCTGCTTTCAACAATTAGAAAGCAAACAAAAAAAAGAAAAATTGCCTTTTTTTTCATTAAAAATACTTCCTATGAACTGCTAATGGCAACTGTTCCATAACTAAGACAGTATTTGAAGAGTATTTGCTGAACCCACACATTCTGTAGGCCACAATGTATTCATTTCAGACACGAGTATCAGTTCAACCACTGCATATTCTGGAAAACAACAGGAATACTGCTAGAGCTGTCTTCCATTAGGAAGGTGCCTGATCCATTTACAGCAGCCTACTTTGTTCATGTTCTGGGAAAGCAAAGCACTTACTGAAATAGAATGTATTCTTTTATGACTGGCAAAAGCATTGCTTTTATAACATAAGCTTCTTATTCTAGGATACAGTTCTCCTTGGTAAAAGTGCCCGCTATAGCCACAAAGTCACTTGCTCTACAGAAGTCACCTGAACACTCACACTACTCATCTGTAAAAAATGTGGGTTTCTACCAACTGTGTAAAATACCTCATTTTGTATCTACTTACAAAATCATAGCAAACACCTATTTGATGAGCTTATCTCTGGAGAGACTATGATTTCCTTATACTGAATTATTATTTAAATGCCTACTAGCAATAAAACCCATGTTCCTCATGCTAACCAAAGTCTCCAAATCTCAGTCCTGTCCCTCTCAAATTGCTTGAGAGGAAACATGTGCTATCTAGCATATCCTGAAGAACAGTCAGCATCTACAACTGTCAGAGTAGACTCCACTGTCCAAAAGTCTCTATTGAGCCCATTGATAAAGGTCCTGAAAGGACATCTATTTCTTCAGTGTCTTGCTCCTGATAGTCCTGTTAGCCCTGTTCCCCCGTTTCTGTACTGTCGTGGAATTTATGGAGCATTTATGGAAGCGTAATGGAATTTAAAACTATGCTGTGGTATAAATGACTCACAACTAAAGCACGGACATAAGCACACATTATTGCCTGACGTTTGACTACGTAACCAGAAAAAAAGGTACAGCAACAGAAAGTGCATTTAGAGCGTGTTCTTCTTTCACAGGTTCAGAATATGTCCCAATCTATTGAAGTTTTAAATCTACGGACTCAGAGGGATTTCCAGTATGTGTTAAAAATGGAAACACAAATGAAAGGGCTGAAGGCCAAGTTTCGGCAAATTGAAGATGATCGGAAGACACTGATGACAAAGCATTTCCAAGTAGGTTTCCTTTTACCTATAACTTTGGAAGCCTGCTGGAAGCAATGTCCTAAGCAGCAGCGCATGGACTGCTAAGATCTCAGCTCAAAATGCTCACGCAAGAGCAACATTAGAAAGACATGCGTAATAAATCTTCCTTTATGATGATAATCTTTTGTTCTGTTCTGTTTAATTATAATGAGTAACTATTAATTATTAAATCATTAGGGAAATGTCACTATCAACAGATTCCTGTTTGTTCTGTGTCAATATGCTTGTCATACTGAGGAATTTATATTCATCCAAGCTCCAGCGATACATGGGGAGATCCAATTGAGTTAATAGCAAACTGCTAGAGAGTTCTGCACCTTTACTGTTGCCTGACATTTAATGTGGTTAAAGGGAAGAAAGCCCATAATAAATCAGGTTATTGTCATTTTTATTCAGTACAATTAAGATCTAATTTCATGCCTGAAGGTTTGCTATTCTGAATTTGGATGGGGAGGAGGGCAATCAGACCTACTCACATTTGGGTCATTAAAAAGAGACTTCCAAGGATTTTTAATGACAATAAAAACCACAAGCCAATCTTTTTGTGAGGAAGGAGGGTTCCAGGGATTGTGTGTTCTGAAAAAGCTATCTGAAGTAACTCTTCAGGAGTGAATGGTGCAAGAGCATATTCAAGTTCTTCAAATATCACGTCTGTCAAGCTGGTATTTCAAGGCCGCAAGACAGTAAAATAGGATCTAGAAAATACATTTTGAGTATCACATCATGTTAAGCAAATATATATGCAAATATGTTAGGAACATTTTTAAGTGTTTATGAAAGTTCACATAAAATGCTCTTTGTTTTCTAATTGGTGCTAAAGTTCAACACCAAGAATTACATAGTTAAGGGGTTAATTTTATGAGACTGAATATCCAATGAGTCTCAACTCTACCAGGAATTAAGTACACTAATGGTCTGACTGCCAAAATTTATGTCACCCTTCTTAGTGTAGCGTTTGAGCACATAGCTCCAGTTATTTTCACGTAAGAAACTTCACCTTTTTTTCCTTCATCAATCATTTCTGCAGTAACAGCACATTCGTATAATGCCATTATACATTCTGTACTCTCGTTACAGTTTTCCTGGAGAACAAAACAGCAACATCTGAATGTCTGATAAACAATGTCAAAGGTAGTGGGTTTCTGAAGTTCTCTGTCCTTCTAAATACTCAGTATTTGTACTGGACATGTACAACACTTCAGTTTGACAGTTTGACAGTATAAAACAGATTTCCAGCCAATCAAGTTACAGAGTGATTTAAAAGGTCAACATAATACAATATATTGTTGGCTTTCTGAAATTCGATCTACTAAAATTCCAGTTCTTTCTCTTTCCTGAGAAAAGGAGATCTTTCTGTGCATAGCATACCCCCGAGATCATCAGGCACAAAGTGCCAGAGTATTTATACCACCTATCCATGCTGCAAGACAAATTAGTTCTGGTACCTCTTGTCACAGCAACAAGCTAGGAGTGTCAGCTCAAGCCAATGCAATTATTTCACCAGGAAAATGCCAAACCCAGCTTCACTTATCTCCAGAGCCTTTACAAGCTTTGCACTTCTTTCCATCATGGCTTACCCATGCCTTTCGGCAGTTTGCTGCCCCAAGGAACCAAAGCCCATGTTAATCAGTTCAAAATGAATTAACAAATACATTGGCTTCTGGAGCTCTGCTTTCTATGTCACAAAGCCTACTCACCATGTCACCAAGTTAAGAACCGTAACTTTAACAAGCATAAAGTAGGCTCAGGTTTTCAATAAAAACAGTGAAATAAAAATAGCTTTACCTGTAAGCAAAAAAAATCTCCTTTGTGTTAATATCTGTAATTCTGCTACTATAATGTAATTGGAAGACCTCTTGATAATAGAGCCCACAGAACTCCTAATAATCTCAAATCTGTTTAT
The DNA here is from genome assembly GCA_032466535.1 of Forpus xanthops. Classification (NCBI taxonomy): domain Eukaryota; kingdom Metazoa; phylum Chordata; class Aves; order Psittaciformes; family Psittacidae; genus Forpus; species Forpus xanthops. The sequence goes on along the minus strand of JASSUY010015641.1, from coordinate 14,902 downwards.
AATGATATGTCTGCTTCTGATAGCTTTTTTTAGCTATTAAGATGACCTGCATGCAAAATGTACTTCCTCACAACATACGTAAGTCTCTATTTTGAGTAAATAATAATTCTGGTATGAAAGCAATCGTTAAACCAGTGTGGATATATTACCCAGGTGATGAAGAGATACTGCAGAGCTCACAAGCTGTCTTAGCACGTGTTTGAGAGGCAAAAATTCAGAGGTAGATCCTCGAGCAGCAGAAATGCTGACCCTGCCTGTGAGCTTCTTCCACTTCTCCTTAGCAAAATACTTTGGGCATCCTCATGGCATTCAGTTTGGAAATACTCTACCCTGTTTATTGCATCCTTTCATACAAGTGATGCATCAGATGGTATGTGCATGTCAGTGACTACACTAACCTCTAACCACATCTTCTGCACTTCCTTCATGTCCTCAGACTTCCATACGGTTCTCTTCTGCTTTCCCTTTTAACCTGCTGACTACTCCAGCTAGTGATTTTTTAAGCCCTTCAACAGCCTCTCTCCATGTATCCTCATCTGTTCTCAAGCTCCATTACCACCGGATGCTAGTACCTAACACTACTTCATTTCCATCCTTCAGCTTGTTTTGTCCAGACTTGCTTCTCCTCATGTCTGCCTGGCATTTGCTCATGGAAGTCCTGCTGTTTCCTCAAGTTATAGAAAGATTCAAGTCTTGATATACAGTTGACAGAGCAGGGCCAGCCCTGTCTGCTTTTCAGTACAGCAAAACCTTGTGGCTGCAAGGATCCTTGGAGATTTCTGCAGAATGATAACCCACCAGAAAACAACCTGTTAGTTTAACTTGAATAAAGCCCCTATGATTAGCACATTGAAAAGGATGATGAAGAAATGGCAAATAAGCAGCCAGCAAGGGTTACAAACAGACAAATTCTCAACCTATGAGACTCAGCAAAAGCCTGTGACAGGGGCGATCAGAGGTTCCAAAGTATTCCTTATTTTATTCGACCCATGTTTAGGAATAGGATTGCCAGTGCAAAGGCAGCTAGTGCAGGATGACAGGAACAAAGCACAGTTAAGAACCCCAGGCTTTTTCTTCAGAAGAAAGACCTCTGTGGCCAGAAGAGAACTAAAGAGTCTCCAACAGCCACTGAGAAAAAGAATACATTCGGGACTTGGAAGGAGTGAAATGGAACTGACAGCCCACCAAACAGGACAGCACTGTAAAGTAGGCATGACCTCCTTGGGCCTCACTGTGTTCAGGTTCAATCCCCTTCCCTCCAGAAGGTCCCACTTAGTGGGGGATGCAGAGTCAGACCTTCAGCAGGTTTGGTTAGATCACTTGAAGGTAATTGTGTTCTTTCAATAGAAAAACTATTGTCTCGTGCATTTTATCTGCTGCCTACCAGCATTCAGTCTAAGGTTTCCAAGTCGTTCACATACACTAACAGCAGATCTGCAGTTAAAACCAATAATAACTTTCAAGTACCTTGAAAAACCTGGCATAAATGTTACACAGGAAGGAATTAGAGGATTGAAGTCATTTAAACTGCTCTAACGCACATCTGATTGCCTTTAACAGGAGTTGAAAGAAAAGATGGATGAGCTCCTGCCACTGATCCCAGTTCTGGAGCAATACAAAACCGATGCCAAATTAATTACCCAGTTCAAGGAGGAAATTAGGAATCTGTCTGCTGTTCTCACTGGGATTCAGGAAGAGATCGGTGCTTATGACTATGAGGAACTGCACCAGCGCGTACTCAGCTTAGAGACGAGGCTTCGAGACTGCATGAAAAAGCTCAGTAAGTTAACAACTTCTTGGCATTTCTCTCTATGAGATATAAATACTTTGGAAGTTAACACCGAGTGTGACTAAATTGGGAATTCCGAGGCTCAGTCCTGTGAACAGTATCCCGGTTAACAGGACCTTTACTTCTAGATGCTGCAAATGACATCAAATATGTTATTAACCTGATATTCGGGGCCTCTTTATTTTTGTGAGGCAATGGAATGAGAGAAATCCAGGTTAGGCTAGCCTCTTAGATGATTTCTTTTCAGTTTCTTTATTTTACACTAGAAGTAATGCAGTGATGATGGGCTAAAATGCATGAAAGACTTCTTCAAACAGCAGTTTCCTACGATCCTGTTTTCCCCTCAGTACACACACATAATAGCACATTACAGCACTGACAGGAGGCAGTCAGGACAAAGTGGCTGCACTGCAAGGAAATTCATAGACAGTCTTTTCTGAGAGTGAGTGCTCCAGTACGGTCATCAACTTCCTCTTTAAGGAGGAGCTTGCTTATCTTCACTTTTTACAGCGTGCTCTTGTAAGACTGACTGGTGAAGTGACTACTGTGCAAGATGAATGTTCTACATCACAATGACTAGGTGTATTCACAGGGGTTATTTCCCTGCCTTTCATCCACTTTATTTCCTCCCCTATCCTGAATTCCTGTAACACACCCTATTAAAATTATGTATATTAACAACAGAATAAATTTGCATTTAATAGATTATTAAGCATAGCCATTATTAAAAAGGGTTTGGCATTCTCCAGCGCTAATACACATTTATTCCTCCTTATTGACAATATTCTCTGGTCTTAGATGCTTCAGTGCATTTTATGCTCACCTACTAATGTACTGGCTGTATTTCTGGCCTACCCCTCTGTGCCTTTTAAGGTAAAAGCAGTTTCAGCTATGCTTACTGTAACTCCTGAAAGCTGGTATTGTGTGTTCAGATCAGCAAGCTTAAAGGAAAAACCACTTTGCTGCCTACACCTTCTCCAGACACGTGCACCACACTGGAGATGATCCAGCTGTGACTGTCCATGCCAATGTGCCACCCGGAAGCCTACAGCAGCAAAGGGCAGGCTGGCCCCAGTGTGGCACAGGATCTGGCTCCAACCTTCACAGATTCTGTTGCTTTCACAATATCATTATCTAACCCACATGTGCAATAGCTGTTTGCCATTCTTCTCCCTAGCAGGTACTTGTCAGCAATAGAACGCATTATTTATACTGCCCTGGCCACTTATAAGGGATCATCCATCTGCACTGGCAACATTCTCAACACATTAACGTACAGTAAGCAGCTGCCTTACTTTCACTGAGGTTTAATGACTACCACAGCAGTTGTGATGGCTGAAACTTGCTCCTTCTCTCTGGAGTAAAAGAAAAGTCAGGCTGAAGCTGCTGAGAAATCTGTCCATGCCATTAAATACATGGGTGCATGCTATTAAATGCATAGCAAGAGAGTGCAGGTGATTGTGCACACCACAGACGCACATGCATTTAAAAAGATGGGTCTGTTTCTGGCAGTCATTTGTAGCCCCATCTGATTATAGTGCAGAATCACAACAACATTTTACAGTAACATTTCTAATAATAAATTCAAAAGTGGAATACTCGATATTTTCAAAGAAATGCTGCTACCCCAATGGCAGTAGAGGTACGAGTGCAGCCGTGAGATTCCTTTATTGACTGCAGTGGTGCTTATCCTTCCTTGGGATCTGCAAGACTTCACAAATGCGGAGTACAAAACTGTACTAGGTCCCCATTTTGTAGATAGGAACAAGCAGCACAGGAGGATACATGACTTTCCCAAAGACTATACAAGTCATTTCACACACACAGAAGAATCCAGAGGCTAACTCTCAGCAATCTCTAATAACTAGACTATAGCGCTTCCTGGATTTGTACTATGCAGGACAACAGACACAGACCCATTAAAGCAAGAACGAATTCTTCAGTCCCTTGCATTACAATGTTATGAAAAATTGGACCATAAGCAGAAAATTGCAAGCAGTAAAAGCCTTGGAAGTTATCTGCACAACCACTGAAAAAAAGATATTCCATTTTCCTCTATTTATTACCTACAATAACTAGAATAAGGATGCTTATGAACATCCCGAGAGAATGTTTTGATTTTATTTCCTTTTTCTTCTATAAATCCTACATTCACTCGGTATGTATAGCACTACCCATAGTATGTGCACCACAGAGACTGGGACTATCAGTTACCTATTCCTAGCTATCTTCAAAACAGCTCCTGTCTATTTGGTCTGTCAGAACCTTCCACTGGTATTTGCTTGCTTTGAAGCAGCTTTCCAGATGCATTCTGCCCCAGAGAGCCCTCCAGACTACAGGGGTAATACAGCTGCTTCCTTTTTTAATGGTCACTTCACACGCAAATTCTCCCTTAATATAAGTAAATACAGGAAACCACAGACTTACAGGAGTCCACAGGACAACTGCTACAAGAGATCAATCAAGCCACAAACACCCAGATAGTGCACGGTATGACGTTTCTGTACAGTCCAATTTAGGGTGGAAAACACTCAGAGGTTTGATTTTCCAAGTACCACAGTCAGTTACAGCAGGACTTTCTAATGCCGGTAGCTGCTTCTTTCAGAGTCAAGGGAAAACGTCCGAGTGCTTCTAAAAGCCCCACTCTTTCTGTGTAACCCCAGGTGAACCTCTCAGTGGCAGAACTGCTTAGAAACATTACCTTTTTCCTTAGTGTTCCTGAACCTCCCGACATTTGCTAGTGTGGAGGACGTATCTGACCTGCCTTCTCACTAACGCCCGTCCTCCTGTCAGCGAGTTCAAGAGCAGAGGTTGGTTATAAACCAAAACTCTTTAACCAGGAAAAGAAAGCTTCCCTGCCATCAAAAGAATTCTTTTCACACCCTCAGAAGTTCCCTTCTGCCAGGAAAAAAATATAAATAAAGAAAAGAAGAAAAGGAAAAAAACCAACCACAAAATAAAGGTTTTGGCCATGTTAAAAATGTCACCTCACTGCCCAGAAGTGCTTCTCATTTCACATAACATTTGTCTATGCTCTACTTCCCTACGTACAAAATGAGCTGAAGTCTAACTGGAAACTAACTGGAGTTTTTCTAATTGCTCAGTCCCAGACTTGCCAGGCCACAGAAGTGGTAAGTAAACGATTCTGCCTTTCACCACATTAGTAGCAGCACTCCCTAGCAAGAAACCTCAGCATACAAGATCAATTTTGACATAGCCACATGAAAGTTGTAAGGCTCATTCTGCAGCTAAGAATATAGGCTAGGATTGGATCAATACATCTTACACTGCAGGTGGGTGGGTGCGTGAGGGAAGCTCCCTGCGCTGAATGCAAAGCTGAACATGCTTACAAGCACACAGAAACCTCACCTTGCTTTGTCAGTGAACTGTCAATCGTTATATTGAGCTTTACTCTTGACAGCGTTGTCACACATGTAACTTCTGCTATCAAACACAATACAGGCCTGGGCAAGCTATAGGGGAATCAGCTTTCCATCAGTACCACTAATTATTGCAATGGTAAACATTGGTAAACTACATATTGTAGTAGTAGGTCATTACAATGCTGTGATAGTCACTGGAAATAAACTAATTAATTGCATTAGTGAGTCAGTAACACTTCTGCACAGACTCGGTACTTTACAATAAAAACGTAAGTGATCCCGATCCTGCCAATTTATACAGGTCTGCTGCAATGAATGCATAGGAGTCCAAAGCACAAAACTGGAGAAAACAACGATACCTCTCTTTTGAAAGCAGTGACTTCCTATATCAACCTCCTGTGCTATGAGGAGGCTGTGATGACAAGGCAGAGGTGGGCAGCGACAGCTCTGCTGCTTCCTTCTCGCTGCCCACAGTGACAGCAAGCAGGCCAACAGACCCCAGGTACTGCTGAGGTTGACAGCAGAAGCCTGCTGATGCTCCATGAATTATCACTACCATGGGAACGGAGTGTTAAAACTACATGTAGTATTGCTCCTCATTTCAAATAGCAGTTCTATGCAGTTGTATCTCAAATAAGCAGATTTATGTGTTGAACAAGGAAAAGATGGGGTATACTGTAGGGCAGTAGTATTAAAATCCTCATGCCTCTTACAACACGCTCTGTGTTATGCTGGAAAGAGAAGCTTTGTCACCTTTTCAGTCAGCTGCCCCTCAGCTCTATACCAGTAAACATATGAACTCCACCAGGGGCTTATTGCTAATAGTTAAGTTATTAATGTCTCCTAAATATACAGATTTTGGGATTGCTAGGAACATCAGCATTCAAAACCTTATTGACTCCCATTATTTTCCTCCCAGACAGTCTAATATGAGACAACCTAATGGATAAGAAGCCAACTAATCTAGCCACGGTTGCTGGATAATTCTCATACTTGCTTTCTTAACTTCAGACAGGCTCCTCACACTGGAACAGCGGGTGTGTGACCACAGGCAAGGCACACACAGGCACTGCTGCACACTGATACCTTCTGATTACAAGCTCATTCTTTCTTGTCTGCCCTTAACCCCTCCTTGGTTGCCCCTGTCAATGATAAAGTGAACATCCATCAATCCTAGCCTTGCACTGAGCTTTTGGAAGGCAAAAGCGAAGGGGGTGCATGTCTTCTTTTCTTATTAAAAGTTCAGTGCAGAAAAGTATTTTACTTGATGCCCAGAAAAATAACTGTGCTTTAAGATATAGAAACCTAAAAATACACACAAGTGATTTTCTATTTGTGTATTTTACATAGTTATATTACCCTTCAATTGGGAAAAGTTCATGCAGTGACGATGACAATCCATCTTCAACGTAAGCTTAAATCCCCTGGAGCCACTATCTACTTTAGAGCAATTGGTCTTGTGCTCTGATATCGAGGTGTGTCATTATTTGCATTAATGTATTTGTTCTTCTAATTTCAGCATGTGGCAAACTGATGAAAATTACAGGCCCCATTACAGTCAAGATATCCGGAACCCGATTTGGAGCCTGGATGACAGATCCATTAGCATCAGAGAAAAATAACCGAGTACGTTAAGGCACTGAGTATCTTGGTGTCCTTCTGGAGTTTCGCTTGCTTTACTTTAACCTTTAAAAGTATATTTTCCCCCTAGGAGCTTCCACTCACAAGCATGCTATTCAATGGTTCTATGATTCCATGTTTCTGCTACTTCCATCATTTCCACTGTTAAACAACTTCAGAGAAAAGGCAACAGTGTTCATGCAAAAACATCCAAGACAACAGCTAGCTAAGCACTTTTGGGCCATTTTCTTCAACCGCTTCAGGGATGGCATACACTTATCTGAACCAACTGCATACGTTTTCTTCCTACCATGCTTAACTGAGCTTGCATCTTTAAGGGCCAAGATAATATAACAACAAACATCAAGACTTTCACCCAAGAGCATAACACATAATGCAGCGCAGTCAGACTCTGCCAGATTGGGCCCCAGGTATATATAAGCTATATTCAAGACCATTTGGCAGCCTCAGACAAAATCTGTATTACATTATGGATCTGCAATAAGATCTCAAGGTGGCCACAGCTTTGAGGAGGTGCTCTCTCCACAGATGAGCTTTTGAAGTCAAAACACGAGGTTTCCTTTGTATGAGACCCACAAGGTTCATTTTTTGAATATAGGAAAATACAAAGGCAACAGAAAAGGCAAAGAAGAAATAGCAATAACTGAAGAATGGGTACATTCCTTTGCCTGCTGTGTCCATCAAGGTTTATTACTGACACCAGGAACCTCAATCACCTGAGGAAGTTTCCTCTGCCCCCCCCAGAGCAGTGCCCATGCGCCCTCACCTCCACCAGCACCTGCTGCCTGCTGTGGCCCCCTCCCCAGACAGCCTTCCCGTTCCCCCACTGCCAGAAACCATCCTGGTCCTTTATGAGTCAGGATTTGAGTCATCCTCTGACAAATTAACAGGAGAAAAGGCAAAATGAAGGAAAAAATGAGGGAGTAGACGCTAGCATCCAGAGCATTAAAAGACAAATAAATACTGATTTTGTTTTGGTTTTAGGGAAGGGTTCCTAAACTTTACTGGCCTTCACTGCTACTGTATTGGGTTTCTTTCCCAAGAAGACACACTATTATGCACTGATTAGAGGTTCAGCTGAGAAAAACTCATCCAAGTTTATTCCTAAGCTTCACTCGTATGTCATTTCCCATCTCCATCTCTGATCATCAGTCTCTGGGAGTATCTTTAAGAAAGCCCCATATAGTAGAGGCCCAAACAGTAAATAATCCAAAATTACATTTGCCTGAAGATGCAGACGCTGTAGTTAGTTAGCAACAATCTTCTTGAGACTTCACCTGTAGAGGTAAGTTTTGATTCAGAAACTCAAGAGCTCCTCATGCTTCTGTGGCAGTAATTGGACGATACTGTGCTTTGACAGCTTGCTACGCACCTAAAACCTTTTTGTTTCCTTTTTTCTGCAATGTATCCATCATGCCATATCATGATCACGTACCACAGATTGTGTTCCAGGTGTTTACTCCCAATCTTTGTTTTCTTTCCAGGTCTGGTACATGGATAGTTACACTAACAATAAAATTGTCCGTGAATATAAATCAATTGCAGACTTTGTCAGTGGGGCTGAATCAAGGACATACAACCTTCCATTCAAATGGGCAGGAACCAACCATGTTGTCTACAATGGCTCCCTCTATTTCAACAAGTATCAGAGCAATATCATCATCAAATACAGCTTTGACACTGGGCGGGTGCTTGCACAGCGTAGCCTTGAGTATGCTGGCTTTCACAATGTCTACCCTTACACCTGGGGTGGCTTTTCTGATATTGACCTGATGGCAGATGAAATCGGGCTATGGGCTGTGTATGCCACCAACCAAAATGCAGGCAACATTGTCATCAGCCAGCTAAACCAGGATACACTGGAGGTGCTGAAGAGCTGGAGCACAGGCTACCCAAAGAGAAGTGCTGGAGAATCCTTCATGATCTGTGGCACCTTATACGTTACTAACTCTCACTTAACAGGAGCCAAGGTCTACTATTCTTATTCCACAAAAACCTCCACTTACGAGTATACAGACATTCCTTTCCATAATCAGTATTTTCATATATCCATGCTTGACTACAACGCAAGAGATAGAGCTCTCTATGCCTGGAATAACGGACATCAGGTCCTGTTTAATGTCACCCTTTTCCATGTCATTAAAACTGAAGATGACACATAATTTCCTTTCCCTTCCTCTTCCCTCACCTCCCTCCCTCAAAGCAGTGTCATCTGTGATAAATTCTAAAAGCATCCATCTCTCTCAGTTCCTTTTAATTTACATTTCTTTTTTCATTAAGGAAAAGCAACACTTTCAACCATATAACGCATTTCAAATAGGGCTGAACCTGTCAAAAATGACCTATTGGAAATAAAAGCATCTTAACTCATGATTCCACAAGGTCGCTCAAGACCTTGTCTTGAAAAGCACTAAAGAGGATTTAAGTGGCTAAAGACGGTTGTTAAGAGATGATGACCTGCCTTATTTTAGAGTCAGAGACTAACGATGGCTTACGTGCATGAATGTCTTTTCTTACCTCATTTTTTGGTTTGAATATACTGCTCAAGTTCAGGTAGTGTCAGACACATACTGCACATTGGGCTTTTCAGTTATTTATCTACTCCAAAAGAAAGACTTAGGCATTTCATTGACTTGGACATGAGGTCTGATTCATTTGGCCATCACCCGATTTCAGATGTGGTGCTGTATGGTATGTTTTTAAACCTCCCGCAAACATTTTATCCACAGTGTATTTCCACCATTGTAACCACCATTGTGCAATTGTATCTCTTCACATATGTGAAAGTAAACTAAGTACTATTTTTTATAAAATATCTGGAAGTTTAATTGCAGTTCTGGCTATGGGTCAACTGAAAGCGGTAAAACTGAGGAAAACGTTGTTATTTCTGAGGAAGACCAATAGCTTCTCAGGTGCATGATCCTTATTCTCAGCTTCACTGGGTAGAACCCTTCTTACTGACAACACTGCAGCTTTGAAGCCTCAGAGTAATCCCGGTTTTACATTTGTTTGCCCTTCCCAATTTGTATCTCATGCTGCTGGCTTCTCTCGATCTCTTTCTCTCCTACTCTTTTTCAGTCCACCATTTAATTTCCCTTGTCTATGCTCACTCCCTGATCTGGCCTTTACAAAGGGTAAAGTGTGTGAGTGCACCCAGTAATCACGCTGTTCTGGGGCAGGAAGGAGCCATGGCTGAAGCCTGGTTGCTTTCCTTAATCTTCCTGTCTTCTTGCTCATGATAGAAGAACACGTATGTGTTGACAGAGCTCTTCTCTGGGATGACAGTTATCGGGGAGAAAATACAAACAAAAAGGTTCAGTGCCTAAATGATCAACGTGGCACCTGGTAGGCACCATGCTGCTTGCCCTTGATAGCCAGCACTCAGAACACTGCGGCCAACCTCTTGCAAAGAGGCTAGGGTTGTGCTACTGCTAGTACTGCTGCTCATGGTCACAAAGCATGCCTTTAAGAAACCTAGTTCTGAAAGATACATGGTTTGCTACACTATGTCATTAGAAATCGGGAGGAGAAGCATATTTTATTGAGAAAAGGAATAAGGTGCTATTTATCTGTCTGGGCATAAATGGAAAAAACTAATACAACTAATATAAGAATAAGTGTAAGACTTGATTAAGCTGGGCTACTGCATAATGCAAAAGGACAGGTACCTGAAAAGCTGTGTGAATGCTGCATTCCTCACAAGCTCTGAGGTCCTCCTCTTTATACTCGTGGAAATCAGGCTCATGGAAAAGCAAGAACATTTACTGAAGAACACCAAAAAACTAAAGGCACTGCCTTTCTGCCAATCTATTTTGAAGACATTGATTTTCTGATTCCTCCAACATACCAGCTGAGACACCTGACGGCTCATGGATGCTTTTGCTATTGGAAATACACGTGTCTATATACACGTCTGCATTACAAGATAAGCCCACATGAAAGTCAACAAGTTGACTTATTTTCATACTGGTTGCAAAACAAAAATCTATTAATTAGGTTTCAGGAACCTTGGGGGAGGAATCCAAAAGAAATGGCATTACAACATGACCAGAGAGAAGTTACTCTCTTGCTTCCATTTCCCCTCTTTGGCCTATCTGAAATAATAGCTGCTGTTCCTTGCAGTCACACAGGACTTACAGTAACAGGACAAGGGGTGATGGGTTCAAACTGACACAGGCGAAATTCAGGTTAGATATAAGGAAAAAGCTCTTTCCTGTGAGGGTGGTGAGGTGCTGGCAGAGAAATGGGAACTGCTCCATCCCTGGCAGGATGCTCCATTCAAGGTCAGGATGGACAGAGCTTTGGCCATCCTGCTCTAGTGGAAGGTGTCCCTGCCCATAGCAGGGGGTTGACACTGGATGGTCTTCAGGCCCTTTCCAGCCTAAACCAGTCTGTAATTCTATGATTCTATGATTCCTGCACTGACAATGAAACCTCCTTTATGACGCGTGAAAGTGATTACTCATTAAAAACAAAAGTATTATCTGTCACATAGGAGTGTTTCATGAGAACAAATACGATCAGGATTTTATCAAAAGCCTGAAAACAAACCCTGGCCCTTCCTCGTAACTTGAACAAGCACAACTTTTTCACAAATAGAGCATTCTTAAAACCATTAGTCATTAGACTGAGAAACTAAACTTCTTCCTACATCAAACTTAGACTAACAGCCGTGACATGAGGACCACTTCGTGTGAGAAAATGGTTACTACCGTATTTCTTTATAAGGATTTCATACTCTATGCACCAGTGTATGCATACTACAATTAGCATGCATACACTAGTGCTAGCTGATAGCAGTTCTTACAGTAAGATGAATTTAACCTAATTTCGGTGCCTTTTAGTTAGCCATTTAAAAGGTAACAGACTCCTAATAGTCAAAGAAAAGAAAGAATAAACCAGACACTCCTAGATGCTGCTAGAGATGGGTGGATAAAAGGGGAAGGAGAGGCACCTTTGAAGGGTGTCCTGGGTTCAGCTGTAACAGTTACCTGTCTCCTTCCTATTAGCCCGTGCAGTGTTGCACTGAAGTGTAGAAGTCATACCTAGAAAATCCTGCCTTTCTAGATTAGTAACAGTGGGTTGGGTTCCAGCACCTTTAAACATAGCAGCATCAATACATCAAAACCTGGTGAGATGTTACCAAGTCAGTAGCACTGCTTCCTCCCAACAAGCATTCATTTTTCTCTTAATCAGTGTTGACCCCCTGTCTTCTAAAGAATTCCAAAGTCACGTTCCCAAAATGCTGAAAGCACCATACCTCAACGTGAGCAGATCTCTGTTACAGGCTGTGCCTCCACAGCTGAGCAGCATAAGCAGAAGATCTTCCAATACAGCAGCAAACTACATACATATCAGCAAGTATAGCTTTATTGGTATAGCTGAAACATCAGCTGCTTGTTCTGAGGAGGTACTGACACCACAGGGGGAAAAAAGATCTCTCATTAAACATGAGAAAATTCATTGTAGAGCCTATTTTAATTTCTTCGTTACCTCCGGCTTCAAGGGATAAAGACATAAAAGGACCATGTTATCTGTGAGTGACACAAATGTTTTAGTTACAGATTTCTTATACCTAAATTTGCAGACATGCTCAGTGGCACAAGCTGTCAGTCGGCTCTGCAGCTGGACCCACAGCAAAGGAAGAAAGGATTGGTGTTTAAAACTTGAATAACACTGTTACCTGCTAATTTGTCTAATAAATGAGTGGTTAGAAAACACCAGAGCAGAGATTAACAAACCAGACAGTTATCCAACCAGTAAATTCTTTTCCAGTTCAAGAACTGCCAGGGAACAGTCTTAATTCATACTGATTTTTATGCTAGTCAAAATGCTTTTGGAAGTCATTTGAATGGGCATGAATCTTTATATATATACGTATACACACACACACACACACACACACACAATCCAGGCAGTCCCTGCTGCAAATCCCTGGCATTCAGAAAGCAGTGCTGCGCATTTGGGCATCTTCTCACAGGAGGCTGAGGGCTGCAGCTGCAGAGCTTTGGGACAGAGCTGCATCTCAGCCCACTGTGCTGACAAGATCCCCACTCCACTAACTCTGGGGAAAAGTTACCCAGCACCAAGCTGTGAAGACGATACACAAATGACTGTTTGTGCAGTATGGCTTCTGCTGGGCTCTAGGACACAGACGTACTGTACTGATGCAATGCCTGTCAGACTCACTACACTGAGATGCGCAGGGGTTTTCTCCAAGCTGCAATCAGAACACCCACCTGATTATTCCGGCATTACTTGCCACCCCTACAAGCTGTGAACTCCTCTACTGGCTGAGTTCACAAACCGAACTTCCAGCTGCTGTCCATCAGTGTGTTCAGGAAGCATTTCAAGACTACTTCTAGCCTTCCAAATCCCTGCTTCTCCTCAGAGGCCTCTCAGGTAAGCACCACACGTACCAGACAAGCTGCAAGGGTGACGAACACCAGTGACACTAGATGATCTTGATGTCCCTTCCAACCCTAACCGTTCTATGATTCGATGACACATCCTTTCTGCAGCTCCCATTCAAGTCAGCAGGGATTCTCCATAAATGTAGCGATTGGCCCCAGGTCTCAAAACTCCGTTTTTCTCTGGAACAACCATGTGGAGGAAATATTCACTTTTAAAAACACAAATCATGTTTATGGATCTTACCTCAACAGGACTTGCACAAGCTTCTCAGAGAATCACAGAACAGCCTGGGCTGGAAAGACCCTTACGATCATTCAGCTCCAGCTCCCCTGCACGAACGAGCTCAGCATTTTAAAGGTGAAGGGTACTTTCTGTCTCTGAAATGGAGGCAGGGAACAAAATGCACATTGTCTTAAGAATCAGCAATTTTTCCTCGACTCCTGGACCCCTCAGCAGCTTGCAAGCTCAGCCAGACAAGTTGTCCTGTATCTACTGCTCCAGAACACTCCACTGAAACAATTCCATCCCAGAAACATGTCAGCACTCCAAGTGACATACAGCTCCCTCAGGATTCAGTTTCAGAAAGGCAGAGTGTTAAACACAGCCCACTCCAGACGCACATAACAGATCAGGCGCATTCTGTCCTCACCTTTGAGTCTACTGTACTGAAATCCCACTTTCCCTGAAAAGCGTGCAGCTGACACCACAGCAGCACAGAATAGGAGACCCTTAAAAATGACAGCTAACAGGTCAGACTGGGCATCTCAAACCAATCCATTTTACTGTGCTTTTTATACATAAGCTTCAATTCATATTTACACAGTCCTTATGGTTAGCATGAACAGTAAGAATCTGCTGAGCCAGAAATGCTTATTTTATTTTTACTAGTTTATTTTATTTATACCATTTAGGAGTCTTAAGATTCTACAGCTTAAGAACACTGAACAAAGTAACTAAGTCGTGTGCCCATGGCAGGGGACTGAACTAGATGATGTCTGAGGTCCCTTCCAACCCAAACCATTCTGTGATTCTGTGATTTTACTTCTTCAGCCTACAGTGACATACTACAGTTCTGTATTGCCTTACGCTGTGGGCTCTGCACCCTCAGTGGCTATTCCCAGCATTTGCCCCTGGCAGAAAGCACAGCAGATAACAGACAACTCGCATGGAAGCCAGCAGCAGCCCTGCACAGCCAGTTGCCTTTCTCTGGAGCTAATGAAATCCTCACCAACAGTTTTCCTCAGCTTTACTCAGTATTTAAGCCCATAAAGCTTGCAGCAGAAATTACGTTCCTAACATGGTATCCATAGAAGGTAAGTCGAAGACCCTACTGGCTCTGGGAACCAGAACATACTGGGCTATGCACACTTACACTTACATTGAAAGAGTCCAAGTGGGTTCAGTAGGGCCTCCATATTCCTGCAACTGCTTATTTATAGATGGGTCCAGTGTCTTCAAGTACTGTTAGACCCGAAGGTTCCACTGACAGGTACAGCTATCCATAGCCTTATATTACAGAACTAGTGGGGTTGGAAAAGACCCTTAAGAGGACGAAGTCAAACCATTCCCAGCACTGCCCAGGCCACCACTGACCCACAGCACTGAGGCCTCATCTCCACAGTGTGTGCACACTGCAGGGACGGTGACTGCAGCACTGCCCTGGGCAGCAGTTCCA
>JASSUY010015637.1:0-34140 GCA_032466535.1 Forpus xanthops | reverse complement strand
GTAGTGATTTATGTTATACCTTAGTAACTAAACTGTTCTTATCTCAACCTGTGGGAGTTGCATTCTTTTAATTCTCCCTCCCATCTCCCCGGGACTGGGGAAGAAAGAGGGGGAAGTGAGTGAGAGAGCGATTGCGTGAGTTTTGAGAGCCTTAAACCACGACATGGGGGTTACCAATGATGTCATACCTATGCCTGTGCCCCCATGGTCCCAGCCCTTTATTTTTAAGCAGAAATATTATTTCCTAATCTCAGTAAAACAGTCCAGACAGTGTGCTGTGGTATAATTACTGTATCCTTTCCTTGGCTGCAGTTGCTGGGATTCTGGCTCTGCACATTGGAGGACCATCTAGATTGTTTTACACTTGCTTGGTTATGCTCTGCCAGTTCATCTATTGTATCATCACAGAGAGACAGCTTGTCATCAGGTATGTGCATGATGACGTATTTGCCTACTGATGCTAATGCAGGTGTGTCTTTTTTAATGAGGGGGAGGAAATGAAAGTCACAGGTACCAACCGCTTTAGACTGCTGCACAGCTGCTGCAGCTGCAGCTGGAAAGGTATCTGATCATACTTGATCTTGCTTGATCTAATAGCCCAGCAGAGTTTGCTCAGCATACCCCAGCTCCACCCAGATATTTGCTCCATAGCATAATGTAGGCCAGACAACATTGCTTTTGAAGTCCTCCTGTGCAATAGCATTGCAACCTGTATCATTAAGGGTACCATTATGTTTCCATTAAGGGATTATTCTGAATGAGTAGTCATTTCTGGATCAGGTAGATTAGAATGGTTGCATGCAGATTAGCAGAGTGTTGATGAACTGAATTGTCCTGCATGCGATCTGTTCCTTGCCATTTTTGCCCTGTTCAGCATAGCTTGAGAATTTGATCTGATCTTCTCTGTGGCCTGTAAAATCATAAGAAGAGCTTTAGTGACTACTCTCTAATTAAAGTTGAATTGAATTTTGCACTTCGAACATGACTTAAACATTAATTGCTAATGAAAAATTGTACCGTATCCTTCCCAATTTATGCCAAGTCTTCTTTGAGTATCAAATGATACTTCTGTGAGATACTTCTTGTTGTTACTTTTGCAAGTAGGAATTAAAAAAGGATCTGCTATGCAATCCATGCATGCAGGGACAAATTTTGAGTGAGTTTGCCTTAACTCACTAAGAACATGCATCTCTAAACCTCCTCTTACTGTGGTTTCTGTCCACTTCCTGGATTAAATTCAAAGATGCTGATTGTGATGGAAAGACTCACAGGTACTTCACTAACTTTTGGTTAGGAATTCTTTTGCATTGTTCTTTTAGTGTTCAGCTTTCCTTTGCTGAATGTAATGAAAATATTGATGCGTGAGGAACTACTCTTATTTCCAAGACAAAGACCAACTTCTGTGTTCAGTTTAGATTGAAATTGCTGTGTGAGCACCTATACTCATTGGAAGTACCCAATGGGAGGCTGCAGAACCAAGCTGCTTGATTCAGAGACGAACAGTGATAGGGCTGGCAATAGACACAAATTCCAAACAGGAAAATTCCTATTAGATATGAGATAAAAAAACAAAGCAGCATCTTTGAGGACTGTAGAACACATGAATAAGGACCCTGTGGGTGTTGTGGGATTGATATCCTTGGGCATATTCAGAACTTGAATTGACAAGATCCAGACCAACATGCCTTGAACTGACCCTGCTTCAAGCAGGAGGTAGGACTAGATGATTTCCAGTGGTCCTTTGTGACTTGAAATAGTCTCTGATACCAAGGTGTCCCAATTTTTGAGGTGTAGGGGGAGAATATAGTCTTGTAGGTGAGACTCTTCCATGTTTCTTAGTATTTACCTTACTGGTGAAATTCATCTGTGTTTCTGTTCAGGTGTCACCTTAGCAGTTGGGAAGTATGAAAGGAACTTCCCTGGCAGGGCCAGGTGGACCTGGATGCACAGGAGAACCAGGTTATTAAAATAGAGATTAACTGAGCATAGCTGAGAAATTGTAGACAAACCCTGCAGTGAAGGATAAATTTCTTCTCATTATTTTGGTTATTTCACTTTATTCTCATTGTGTGCCTTTCTTGCATTTGGTCTCTCTTTAAAAAAAAAAGATCTTGTAAACTTTTCTAGTTATCTGGAAGATTTTTTTTTCCTTTTTTTTTTTCTTTAAATGAAATAGTCTGCAGAATAATTTTCTCTCCTAGATAAGCAAATATATTCTTCAGAATTAAACATGCATACATAAGAAAATTCCATTGCAGGGGATAAAACCCCATACTTGTCTTGAGGCCCTCTCCAGGGGCCAATCTGATATACATTACTATGTTATCCTTAGATGGTCTGATGTTGTTTTCCTCCTCCTGAGCAATGTGCTGGCACCCATATGTGTGCAAGTGGCTTAAACTGTGTATTGAACTCTGCTGGCAGGCTGACAGTGTGGTCAAGTGGGCAGCGGGCTCGAGCTGGGTGTAATATCTGGCTCTGTGGCTGACCAGTTGTGTAACTACAGTCAAGTGACTCCATGTCTATCTTCCTTTTTCTGTCCTTCATCTGTTACAATGTGGATCCCTCTGAGCACCTCTACCCTGTATGATGCAACACCCTATGGAGATGTCCAAGGTAGCTGTGATGCTTAGAGGGATGTAGTTGTGTCAGTGTGATACTGCAGCTGAGCCAAGTGTGGCTGGCTGGCCTTGGCCATGGACCATGCTGCTGTGGCTTTTGTTGCTCTTCAGAATAATCTAGTCTCTCTGTATGGGCCTCCATCGCACTGGCTGGATGTCCCAACTTGTTTGGAGTCAGCTCAGGGGATCTCTGTGAGGAACTGTTGCTCCTGTGACCTGAGCATATGAATCCCTGGTGGCCAAAAGTTGATAGGTGATTCTTCTTGGCTGACTATTTCTCAGCTCAGTCTTCCAGGCTCATGCATGTATTAGACTTGGTGCACCTGGCTTGTCTTTGCCATATCTGCATAGCATAAAGCAGCATCAAAAGGGAATGCCAATTGCCTTTACCCTCATAATAACCATAAATCATACTTGTACTTTCTCTGTACAACTACCTTGAAAACTTTGGTAAAATCTAGGTCAGCTACTTGTATAGTATACAGGCAGCTACATACAAGCATGTGTGCAATTCTGTTGTCCTCAATAGAAGAATGACATGGAGTAGCCTGGAGAACGCTGCATGGAGACCTCATAGCAGACTTCTATTATCTGAAGAGGGCCTACAGGGATGCTGGAGAGGGACTCTTCATCAGGGACTGGAGTGATAGGACAGGGGGTAATGGGTTAAAACTTAAACAGGGGAAGTTTAGATTGGATATAAGGAAGAAGTTCTCTACTGTGAGGGTGGTTAGGCGCTGGAACGGGTTGCCCAAAGAAGTGGTAAATGCTCCATCCTTGGTAGTGTTCAAGTTCAGGCTGGACAAAGTCTTGGGCAACATGGTCTAGGGTGAGGTGTCCCTGCCCATAGCAGGGGAGTTGGAACTAGATGATATTAAAATCTTTTCCAACCCTAACTATTCAATGATTCTATGTACTGATGGTTACCAAAAGATGGTTACCAAAGATGATGCGATATCACCAATTGGTCCTAGTGAGACATTTGGTAAAAAGCATATGTTAAATTGAGGTTGGAAAAAGCATAGCTACTGTTAACTAAAATCTTCTAAAAATTATTTTGCCTTTATTTCCATTATATCCCTGCGAGATGATTAATAGACAAGCAAGCGTGTTTAGTATTTTTTGTTGAGCCTGCTTCTTCATCAATGTAGCTTAATGTAGTGATAAACACCACTATCTCACTGAGAGTATAATCACAGTCTGTGTGCACGTGGGATGCTGTCTTTATACTGGAAACACATCTATAGCAGGGTCTGCAACATGCAGAGATCTTTCCAGTCCAGATCAAGCACTGTTTAGAACTGGCCAGTACACAGATTTGCATTTGTTAAGTGGAAGTTCTTAAAGAACTCAGTTAAATACATTTCTAACACTCTGAAGGTGAATTGGGAAGTGGTTCAGGCCAAACTGACTGTTCAAATAGGCCTTTGCCATGTTGTAACTGAATCAATGTTTTCTCCATTAAGTGATACTGAAATTGATATCTAGACCAGAATATGGGTGACCAGGTTTGAATTTGCCTGGAAAAACAATGGAAATAACAAAGCACTGTATGAAATCTCAAAGGTTTTTTACCTATTCAGTTTTGTACCCATGTTGTTCTTTCATCATGCCATGACTCAGTGTCCTGGGTTCAGCAGTAGCAGTAATTTTTCTCCTTCTTAGTAGCTGGTACAGTGCTGTGTTTTTGACTTTCAGCCTGGGAACAGTGCTGATAACACTGATGTTTTTAGTTGCTGCTCAGTAATGTTTGCTCTGACCATGGACTTTCTGAGACTCATGCTCTGCCAGGGAGGAGGGGAAGCCAGGAGGAAGCAGAGACAGGACACCTGACCCAAACTATCCAAAGAGGAATTCCATACCACAGCATGTCCTGCCCACTGTGTAAACTGGGGGCAGTTACCCAGAAGGGTTAGATCACTGCTTGGGAAGGCTGGGTATCGGTTGGTGGGTGGTGAGCGGTTGTATTCTGTTCCCTTGTTATTTCCCTTATCATTATTATTACTGGTGGCAGCAGCAGTGGTTTGTGTTATACCTTAGTTACTGGACTGTTCTTATCTCAACCCGTGGGAGTTATATTCTTTCAATTCTTGTCTTCATCCCTCTGGGAGTTGGGGGGAAGGGGAAGGAGTGAGCAAGCAGCTGTGTAGTTCTGGGTTGCCGGCTGGGCTTAAACCAGGTCTCCCAGTGAGGCTGGCTTTGCTTTGGAGCAAGGGAGGTGGTTAAAAGTTAGTCTGTAATGTGTGTGCTGGGGATGTGAGTTCTGGCATTCCACATGGGCAAGGGCTGCCAGGCAGAGCTGAGAGCAGAGTTGCCCAGTTCAGTGAGGATGGAGACGACCTGGGCAGGGGAGGTGACCACTCTTGGTATGCCGGAAATGTGAGGGAAGAGCCCTCTGTGGCACAACTCCATCTGCTTTTACTTACTATTCCCTTTCATATTCTATGGGGTTTTGGTTGTTGTTAGTTGTTTCGTGGTGTCTAGACCTTCATCTAGGCTTTGTAAGCACTGGAGACACCCCTCCCTCAGTGTTTGGAGACACTTCTCTGCCTCCAGCTTTGACCATGGCATGCTCCATCTGCTGTGACTGGGGATGGAAGCCACAGCTCTGCCAGGGATCAGCCTTTCATTCTTTCCCTAAGGGAACAGCCATGTTGTCTCCTCATTTCAGTGTGTCTGGGGAGGAGAGATCCCTCCCAAACCCGTAGAGAGGTGCAGCTTGGTCTTGTTCTGCATGATTATGGTCCAGTATAATGCTCTTCTACTTGTATTTCAAGTTTTCCCCCTACTCTCAAATCCAGTGAGTCACTTATGGAAGTTGTGGGTTCCTCACATTTCATTATCATTGTTCTGGGGTTCAGGTCCCACTGAAACTGGTGGAGTGCTTTCCATCAATGGAAGCCTTTTCCACTGACAACAATAGGAGTTGAGTCAGGCATTTGAGTGCCAGAGCTAGTCAAGGGAAAGCTGGTGGGTGCTTCTGAGAAATAAGACTGTCTGCATGCTTTGGTTTAGTGATGAGAGACCAATGAGAGGGTGGAGACATATTTGTAATGAATGCTGAAGGTCTTCCCCAGACACCAGCTCCCTCATCTGGGATGAGGAGATCATCTAGGAATGAGGAAGTTCTCACACATCCCCAGAAACAGAGCTGAAATGTGAAGAGCAGCCTGTTTCCAATCAGTCTCACACGCACTCCATCCTGACTGCTCTCACAGGGTGCAGAGAGTGCTTTACCCTGTGATGTCTTTTGGGTGGGTTATTGGAGGCAAAGGGTATCAGTAGCTCTGCTCTTGGTGGGCAGCAGCCAAAAGTTCTTGCTTACACTGTGGTCTCCACTGAGCTACCCTCAATCCTGCAGTGTACTTTCCTAAAGCATATATTGATTACCTGTTGTGTATTTCTGAGGTGGAGATTTTTCAATGACCGGGCTTAGAAAGGCAGATGAGACTTCCAGGAGTCTTGTGTCCTGTCTCCTGATGAGTTTCTCTTTTATGATAGACAACCCCAGTTTGTTCAAAGCTCTCCTTGTGGGTAGGGTTTTCTTAAACCTTTGATTGTTCCCATTGCTTTCTTTAGACTGTTCCCGGTCAGTGCACACCTTTTCTGAAGTTTGCTGACATGAGACTAGATGGGAAGCTCTGACAAAGGCCTTGCCATGCTGACCAGAGCAGAAGGGTTACTCCATATGGTTTACAGGCTGGACTCATGTTTGTACAACTCAGGGCAACATTTGTCCTTTGTTTGTAGCAGTGAGATATAGCTGACTCATGTTAAGCTTGCAGTCCAACTTCCTCTGTAATTTTCTCAGGATTTGTGTACAGTTTTTCACCATCCTTATCTCTACTGAATGGGATCCAGTACTTTTTCAGATGTTTTCCCCACTGCCAAGATCAGAATTCAAACCTGTCTTCAGACAGTCCTTCCCAGCTACATAGAAGCTGTGTATTTTAATAGCACACAACCTATCAAGTTAAAGAGGTTGTTACAGAAAACTCTGAAGAAATCTGACTTACAACAAACCCCTGGGTTAATCCCCCCATTTTGACAGTGACCCATTGGTAGAGTCCAAGTATTTCCCATCACTTTAGCATCTGCTATGTGAAAGTTTATTTGAGACCATTTATTTGATGTCTTAAGAGGATGTTATGCATCTGAAGCTTTACAAGCCAAGGCATGTAACGTCAGCATGTAACGTCAACAGCCTCTCCGCTATCCACATGGCCTGTCATAGAAATGAGCTTGGCTGGATGCAATTTATTTCTGATTTAATCCATATTAGCCCAAGAATTTACTTTGTTATCTTCTGTACTTAACAAATATTTTGTGGTGTTTATTCATTATTTATATATGTTTCAGATTCCTTTTTTGGGAATTGTAGCTAAGATAACTTTTCCTCCTTCTGCAATTCCCAAACTTACTTCATTTAGGGGATGAAGTTTGCTTTGTTCTCTCTGTTGTGCACCCTGGCCATACTTGACAAGAGATGCATAGGTAATTAATTGCCAATTGTTTCAGCCACTTCTCTAAACCCTGAGAGTCAGTTTGTCAGCTCCTGCTCCTTCCCCATTTTAGGATGAGGTACTACCCATCTGCCATTGTTTTTATCAGTGCTTCTTGTATCTGTTTATCAGTAACTGCTGCTAGAATTCTATGTTTCAGTGTCTCACTGATGCCGCATGGGGAGAGAGTTGCACAAAAAGTAGCATAGAGATGGTGCAGTGCAGTTCTCTGTCACAGCTTTAAGTCAGGCAACAGTAACAGACTGAAAAACCTCTTTTGGAGCCAAGTGTATATAAACAGTGAGTTGCAGCCTCTTCTTCCAAGCTGGAATGCAATAAGTAAACAAAGGAAATGCAGGTTGAAGGGAGAGCCTTCAACCTGCATTTTTAGTAGTAGCTTTTTAGCTGAAGGTACTTATACATGGTAATGGCCTGGGAGTCTTGACTAGGACTCCTACGTCAGTCCAGAGAGGGAAATTGTGGCCTGAGAATCCAGACTGGGGGATAGACAAACAGAGGTGGTCCCAGAATCTCTTGGAGTAAAGTGATCCTGGCTTTTCTGAAACTTTCCCCACAGAAAGGATTGTCCCTGGTTTTTGTCTGCTTGGACACTTTTCTGACCGCTGCAGTGATCAGATGTCCTATCTACCCTGGAGGTCTTGATCAGAGAGCCCTTGGTGGGAAGGGGTTGTTAACTACTGGGGCAGCAAAGAGCAGCTTCGTTGACTTGTCTTGCTGACTGAATTGGTCTGCAGCTCCCCTGCTCCTTTGTTATCCAGGTCGTGGTAGCAGGAGCCAGACCTTTATTCAAGGAGGGATATTTGCAGGACCAAAAACTGGATCTAAAAGAGGTGAAGAGAAATCCATAGAACTCCAGGTCAGAAGACTGCCTGGGGATTTGCACCACACCCACTCTTTTAAGAGTTGGAATAATATATACCCAGACAGGCTGTAAATCAAAACCCTGCACAGAGAGAATACTACCATTTGCTGTCTGTAGGTGCAAGGACTTTTGGACTCTTTCTTGCCTGCTTGCACTTTCTTATTGCCCTGGGTAGTTGGTGATTTCTGGTCCTCCTCTTTGCCTCCACTGCCACATCCGAAAATCGTCAACTACCTTTGCTGCAGCCAAGCGGAGAAAGCTGCAGTGGTAAGGTGTAGAGTGGCTTTTCTGGCTTTTCCTAGCCCTTCTTGTGAGTTTGATACCCTTCCCCAATCTCAATTCCAGTTTTTGGCCTGGCTCCAAAGCCCATATGGAGGGGCCAGAAATGTAGATGTTGCATGCTCTGGGCCTGATAAGCCAAATAAAGAGATAGCGATTTAGCTAAAAAATCAATAGAAAACAACTCAGTCCCCTGATTAATTTTGCTCTGGGAATCCCCATAGTCTTAATTTTCTATACCCAGCCTTGTTTCCATTTCATCCTCCCTCTCTGAAGAGCCTTTTTGTCCTTAATTGCAACTATAAATCATTGTAGCCAGAAGTAGTATTTTTCCAAGTCTACAACTCCAGTGTCCAAAGCCTTTGGTTTCCAGGAATTCGCTTCCCCTTACCAAGAAGTTGGGACAAAAAAAGTCAAAACTGCATTCACCCTCTATAATGTTAGATCCAGGCTTGAGAAGTTTTCCCCCAGGTATTTATGTGCTAGATGGAGACCTAACATGCAAAATGGAGTAAAGACTAGTGCATTGGCAAGCCGCCTGTCTCCCTGGACCATCTGTTCCCAAACCTCTCCTAGGCAGCCCTATGTGTTCAGGTCTCTGCACTACGTCCCTATGAGTGTATCCTCCGGAAGAAAACAAACATTTACCATGTGACCATGATCACAGCAAATCTGCTGCGCTGAGGAAGGACTTTGAGCTTCTGCTACCTGTGTCTGAGCACATGGGCTCCTGATAAAGTTAGTTTCTTACCTGTTGTTAATAAAGCTGACAATGGGGGAAGCAGTGACAGAGAGAGAAGGTGCAGTCGCAGCCCAGGTGCAAAAAATGTCCAGATGGCCTTGGTTATGTCCTGGGTAGCACATGCTGGTCTGCCCTGCTCTTGTTATCTGCACTGGCTCAAGTGAGTCAAGATTTGTAAGTGATCTCTTCATTTGGCAGTGCCAGGGTACTCTAGGCTGTTGCGGAAGTCGGCCAACATCAAGGAGCTTGTTCCAGAGGGCACAAGCCACCCTACTTTGGGATCAAGTCAAAAAAGGGTTTTGTTGGAGCTCATAGTACAGTCTTCACTGCATGGAAGTCAATTAAGAGATGTAGGACCCGCTCTTGCAATGCTGCTGGTGCTCTGCTCCTAGGTTAGCCTTGCCCATTCCAGAGGAGAATGGTGGGTATGTACTGTGGGCCAGACACAGCCCAGCTGTGATGGGAGCTGTTTAGATATCTCCAGGATATAGAATAAGCTGGATAATGGTCATAAGTTTATAACGTGCTTTCTTTTCTGCTGGTGAAATACTTCATTGACTCATTAAATTTGCCTGCTTGTGCAAGTAAATCTTTAAGTAAAGGGTGGAGCAAACTGGGAGTGAAAACTGCTTTGTAAGGATAACATATTAGTCTTTGTTTCAGTCAATTCCCTCATTGTCACAGGAACATGTGTGATGGTGGTAGTCATCCTTGTGGATTGTCCTCTTGTTCTTCAAAGATCATTAAACACAATTACAGGAAAAGAGATCTTTGTTTCTGAGCAATTCAGCTTTTATATAAGTGTTCCACATTTTCTTCAAAATGCTTTACCAATTGCAGCTAATTTTAACTGTTTGGTTAGCATGAATATAAGCCAGCCCTTTTCTCCTTACTGATTCCCATTTGTTTTCATGGGAATTGAATGTCTGGATCCTTAAGTCACCTTTAAATACGCCAGCTTCGGTTCACATTTGCTTCATATGGCTTTCTCACTGCTTAGTGTCTCATTGTGAAAAACCTCCCATTTTGGACAGTGATGGTAATTCCTAGGGGCCTCTGTGAGGGTTGAATTTCACATGTCTAAATGCAAAGAGGGTTTGTATTAATGAAACACATCTTCTTTCCCCAGCTCTGCTGCTGGTCTCCTGCTTGTTTGTGGACGAGTAGTTGCCCTTCCTCATGGACCTCAGCTGGCCTGTGTGTGAAGGGGAGTGGGACTGTCTTTCTCTGCAAAGGGGTTTTCAGGGCCAAAGAGGAGATGTGTTTTGGAAAGAACTGGACTTGGTGGCACAATAAAGGGAGGAAGTTTCACAGCCACTGGCAGAGGGAGGCATGATCTAGGCAGGGACTGGATGAACAGAGTCAGCAGCAGCTAAGGTATAACTCAGATTTGGCCCTGCAGCTTACATGTGTCAAGGTCTGTGTTTGTTTGTAAAGTACCTTTCTTATGAACGGGGTTTTAGTGATGGTAGCATTGTCCAACAAAGGCTTCTATTTAGAAGATGTGGACTTTCTGAGCCAGTAGAGGCTATGAAAAAATAATAGTGAAAAGGTATTAAAAAACCTTGTAAGGAAAAGAGAGGCAGGGCAGAACTGGTTGGAAAGTGGAAAATATTTCCCATGATGAATTATAAATGAAAAGAAACGTGTTCCTGTACTTTGAAATTTCTGCAGCATTTTTTTTACCCATCAGAAATGCTAAAACCTAAAAGAAATTAAGTCAAAAAGAAATAAATAAGATCTTAAGCAGCTCCTCCCTCCAGGAAATGAGCTCCTTCATCTCCATTTTCTAAGAAAATATGTATTTAGAAAATAAACTGTTTTTCTGTTTGAAAATAAAACAAACTATCAAATATGAAAGTTTGACCAGCTCTAGGAAAGTCTGGTCTCGCTCTTAATGCACTGATTTTGGACTGAGAGACCTGGGTTTAATTTCCACTTCTGCTACAAACTTTTCCTGCATGACCTTGGGCTAATCCTTTAATCTTGCTTTGCCTCTGTTCCTCATCTGTCAGATGAGGCTATGACTTCCCCACCTCACAGTGGTGTTATGAGAGTAAACACATCCTCTGTGCCCTGTGCCTCACCTTCCAGCCTGCTCCTTTCCTGGGGCAGGGGGAAGGGAAGGATATGATCTGCTCTTTGGGAGCCACTGACTGCTTCCTCCATGACCATTGAGAGACTGGTGAAGGCAAGGCTGAGTATGACCCCCTGCAGGTTCTAAGTGTCCCTGGGAAGCAAAGAACAAGGGAAGAGAAATGCCAAGCACGCATGAACTGTAGGAAGGGGAGATTTGTTGTCTGCCTTGTTTTATTTTCATTTTTGTCTTTTTCCACCCCTCAGCCCAGTGCTCATGAAACGTTCTTAGCACTCTAATGGCACAAGAACCAGCCCCGTTTAGTGCTGGCTGCTTCCTGAATTAGTCTATATTTGCAGCAATTACCTTCCTTCCTTTCTAGCCAAATGTTTCTCTGAGCCTGAGGCCCAGCTAAGTTTTTTTTTCTGTCAGCTCTGATTGTGCCGGGTGGCCCTCCCTTCCATACGGGAAACATAGAGATGCCATTCAGGCACCTCTAATCCCACTTTCACTACTGCACTCATTAAAACATTCCTTTATTTATTTTAATTTTATTCTCTCCTCCCCACCACCTTTTCTAAACAACCACTTGTATTATGCTTTTAATTGCCTTTAGATTTCCCTTGTGGAACTTCTCTGGCGTCCGCATAGCCGTAGGCAGAGCGTGCAGTGCTGGGAGCCTTGCACATGGTCTGTGGGCTCACTATTGACTCAGTGGCATGCTGTGAATGAGTCAAAGATCCGTGGGGATCGCTGGGGGTGGACAAAAGGACGGGAGGATCGAAAGCAGGGGTGGACAAGAAGGAAAAGCCACTGAGACAAACATGCTCCTCTTTCCCTGTGTGTCAGCAGAGCATCTTCCCTCAAAGCAAGAACAACTGGAGCTGAGGACTGGGAAGCCAGGCTGCCCTGCCATGGTTGGGAGCCTGCATCATGGCTCTGTGAGCACGAGCCATAATATGGCCACATACAGGCATGACTTCATCTGTTTCCATAAGATTGCTTTCTCCCTCTCCCTTTCTTTGGCTGGTAATTGAGAAACGCATGAGCTCACCTCCTAGGAGCGGGAAATGAGAACCGCAAGAGGAAACGAGCTGGAAAGTATACATGGGGCAGGAAAAAAAATATAGATTAGGTCGGGGGGGGAAGTCAGAGATTGCATGGAGAAGAAAAGGGATTCCTCTTGTGTGGGATCGTTGCCCTGCAGGGCTTGGAGCACTGATCCTTTGCACTGTAGGTGAGAGCAGGGCTGAGGCAGCCCCGCTGACATCTGTGTGACCATGCTTCAGCCTTGAAGGGAACCCCTGAGCACAAAGGTCCAGGAGCCAGGGTAAAAGGAGAGTGTAAACATTATGGTGGTGTCTAATCTGCAGTTTCTTGATGAAAACATGTCCTGTTTCTTCTTCTGGGTGCAGCTTATGGGGCCTGCTGGTGAGGAGGGGCATATCCCAGGTGTAAATGAAAGCAGAGGATGAATCCACCCAGGATGTGGGTCTTTCAAGGGCTTGCAGAAGATGGGAGAGGTAGAAGGAGTAATGGATTAAGAGAAGTTAATCATCTGAGTGATGTCCCCCCTGGGCTGGCAGATCTCATGGTGATGGCTGATGTTTGATCTGGCCATGCTCTCTGCCCTTGGATCATGCTCACAGGTAGGTAAGCTGCATCCATTGCCAGCCCCCCATCTCTCTTCCTTGTCTCTGTTTTTACCTAAAGCAACCTTTTGGATGAGGAGAAAGAGAATGCTTCTGAAGGCAGGCTATCCTGGTTGGCTGCCACCTGGTTTCTTGGGGTTCTGTGGCTTTTGAAATGGAGATGTGTGACAGAGGAGGTGTTTTGATGTGTTCAGATTGGTGAGGAGAGCTGTGCTCCTGCAGTGCCTTAAGTTTCTTCCCTGGCACACGCTTTTGTCTTTCACTACGTGTCCTCTGCTTGTTTTTACTCCTTACTTTAAGGATGTCTGATGTCTTTTCCCACTGCCACTTTTGAGGTGCAGTTTGGGATCAGCTGTCTTCCTTGAATAGGGTTAGCTTTTGACACTGAAGGCCTTATTCTTTAGCTGATGGCTATTGATTTGATGTCTCCTATCTGTTAGTTGTTACCCAAACAGAAATTACTACAACCAAGACACAGCAGAAGGAAAAGAGGGATGTACAAATGAACAGTGCTAATTATCTCCAGAAAGCTGGGCTGTTGGGAGCCCTGCATGCAGGTGAGTGCAGCTGAGGGATGGAGGAAGCTAATGAACCAGCTGCAGAACCTGTGGAGAATTTGCAGCATGTCCTTTAGATGCAGAGGGCTGCTGCAGTTCACCCAAGGTAGTCTGAGGGGCTTGGAGTTTTGCAAATCAGCTGTCTATTCTGATCTTGATATCAGAGTCTAAATGAAGATGGATCAGGATTTAGGACCAGCTGTCCTTGGCGTGTGTATCCATGTCTCTTGACCTGCTTCACCTCTGTATGGTGATCCATCCATAAAAGAATCCAGGATTCTTTTAATTTTTTTAAAGTATTTTACTGGAACCCCTGGCTGAAGGGAAGCCTGTGCAATGTGTTAGGGCTTAGAAGATCTATGCTGGCACAAGTGGGTGCCCCATATACGTTATATGCTATTTATGTTTCCACTGCAATTTTTTTCACTTCTCTTCACCTTTCTTTCTTTTTTTTTTTTTCACAGTTTTTCCTAAGTGAAACACTAATGCAGTAATGTTCAAACCCACAATGTTTGAATGGCCTCTAAATTAGGCAAAACAAGCTTGCCCAACCCTAGTTGAACAGACTGGGCTCATTTTCTAATTCATACACTCTCTGTTCATTTTGCCCTAATAAATACATTTCTGTCCTAGTCTAGGAGCACTGGGGACCTTGGAAAGTTTGACGTTAGCAGAAGAGGGGTAGGTGACCAGGGGAGAAGAGGAGAGACTGGATCAGTATCTAGATGCCTAATAGGGGAGGCCGTGTATCCCAAACAGGTGCTGCATTTGAAGAAGCTCACATGGGAAATGCAGTAGAAACCAAGTTTTTGCATGTCACTCTTGTTTTTCAAGGGTTTTACTTTCACTGGAGAAACCGGGAAGGTACTGAAACTACACTTAACAAGCAGCAGAGCAGTTTGGTGTGTTTCTAAGAACTTACTGAAAATGGATTGGATTTGACCCAATTACGGGTCTCAGAGCACAGATCTAGTTTGCATTGGATCTGATTACTTTTATTCTTAATGTATAGTATCTAAACACCCGCAAACATGTTCCCTGGAGTGCACTCCCTGTAAGGACTGACTGTTTTTTGCTAAGTGGAGTTTCTTTGGATTCTGAAAAGGATGGACATATAAGGGCTGCTGTTACTTCCCCTAAATAGGCCACAATTGTAATAACGCTTGCAGCTGTGGCTTGCAGCCATGTCTGATCTTAGAAGAGGCTAATGTCCCTGATAAAGCTTGGCATCCCTCTCCCTGGGTGTGTACCTAAACTGACCTATGGATGCCAGTAGAGGTTTTTCCATCTGCTGTTCTGCTTCCTGCAGATTGCTTGGAGTTTGGGAAGGCTTGTGGCCCAGGCCTTGCAGTCCTCTTTCCTGCTGTTAACTTGGGAGTGGGCCATGAAAAAGACAAATTAGTCTGCACTGGAGAGTTCCCTTCTGACTGACATCTATCCCAGGGAGAGAGCAAGCTATGCATCTGGCATGTTACAGAAGTGCCGTGAGTTCACGTATACACCAACTAACCTGACTGTATAGTGTATTTAATCCCATTACAGAGCCGCAGGGAGGCTGTGGTATGTGCCAGTTTTCTACCATGGAGAGAAATTGCATGCTTCACCTAAGCCAAGGGGTTCAGCCCTGATAACAAGTGGTTTTTAGGGTGCAGATGCTTTAATTCTAGATTTTCAGTTCTCTAGGAAGGAAACTAACGGGCTCTGTCTCCCTTGGAACTATTAACACTAATCTGATGTTGCCATGCAGCTTTTTAACCAGTGGTGGCTTGTTTGTGGGACTCTGGCTGGAGACAGTATGTTGGTGTGCCCTCAAAGCTGGTCATGGAAAGTAGTTTCACTCTGGAGCAGTTTAATCCAGTTGCCTCCCCAGCAAGAAAACATGGCTTTAGAGTAGGGCACAGATCTGTGGTATAGTCACCACTTGGTGTTACCAGGTCTAGACTGATGATAAACCCATTTGCCTCTGTCTGGGCTCATAGTGAAGACCCAGCCTTCTCTGTGCAGCACACCAAATGATAGCATGGTCTAAGATAAATATTTATTTTTGCCTCCTGTGCCTGTTCACTTTGCCTTTCTACCTTCAGGCTGTAGGGTATGAATCAGAACCTGTTTGCCTGTCATTTTAAGTCTTTGCTTTTCTAACCAATGTCTCAATACCTTTACTTTTGCCTTGCTTTCCTCCTCACCCCAGCCTGGCACGTCTCCTTGTTTCTTGTCGGGCCCTTTGCCTGGAAAAAGCAGGCACACCTGCCCTCAGCTGTATTGGCCACTCTGGTATTTTAATTTCTTTTTCATTGGCCCATTGCATGAGTGTTGATCGCCTTTGCAGCTGAGGTCAAGGAATTTCCATGTCGTACTTGGAGAGAGGGTTTCCCCTTCACAGTCTCTGCCTCAATCAGGTGCTGGTTCATGAGAAATAGCTTGGCTGCTGTTGGAAATAGGTCTGTGTGAAATAATATTGTCTCTTTGAGGTCAGGAGAAAAAAATGTCCTTTTATACAGTCATGCCTACACTCTTAAAAAGAATTCCACAAAGCTTGGTCTGTTCCCCCCCTCACACTCTCCTCCCACCCTACCTTTTTCCTAAAACATTGGAGAATTCAGCCTTGGAGCCTGATGGCACCGAGCATACAGCATGTACTGTGCCTTTTGAAATGTTGGCTGCACATAAAAGCCCTGCTTAACACTGGACTCTGTTGCTTTATTATGTTGTGTGCACGGTTTGTTGTTGTTGGGGTTTCCCACTGGCAGACGCGTGGTGAGGAAGGAGGGCAGGTGGGATTAGGAATAGGAGGTGTGGAGAAGAGCAGCTTGGGCAATGAGCGTTATGTGCTGTGGGTTGCTGTGCTGTGGATCCCACTTCCCAGACTGGGAGGGGAACATGGAAGCAGCTTGCTGGCAAAGGTTGTGCAAGCAGCCATGAGATTGTCTGGGGGGTTTGCATCTTTGTTGGGTTTTCTTCTAGTTGTGATGCTCTATACTTCCTTGGAGAAGGGTAGGTGGAGATGAACACATGGGAATGAAAGGAGGGAAAAAGGTCCCACTGTCCCAGGACAAAAGGGTGAGTTGGACCTGGGAGCTGGTGTTTGGGACATTGCATGGCAGTGTTGAATGAGGTAGCTCTGTCATGGTTTGGCTGCCGTGTCTACAGGCAGCTGTGGTTGTAAACATTCACCTGTGGCCACCATCCCTCCTTTCATCTAGAGGACTGGTGTACATGCTCTGACACAGCCTAGCAGCATTGTTATTTCCCCTTTGTCATGTGGAAAATGAAGGAGGAAACCCCACAAAACACCTCCCTGCACTCTTTCCAGATTGTCACATGTTTTTTATCTCCCTTTTTCCTCTTCCTGGGGCCTTTTTCTCCTTCATCCTCTCTCTGCGGTTCCATCAGTATCAGGTTCCTCCCTGGCTTTCTTCATTGCCTTTGGTTACCCTTATGTCTTTTCCTAGCCCCAGGAGTTCAGTGCCTACCCAGGCATGAGGCAGCAGGCATGTATGTATCTTGTTAATTTCATTCATTCAATGTTGTGTGATGGCAGTGGGGGAGAGAAGACGCAGCCCTCTCTTGATACCTGCTTAACTCAGCCTGGCACCTTGTGTCAACAAACCCCATGTGTTAACTGGGCAATCTGCAAAATGTTGTCGACCTTTCTTTTTCCTGTTGTAATGATATTTTTTGAGTGTTTTAGGTGGCAACTTTTTCCTTAGTATAAGAAAAGACAAATGACAAAAACCTTCACTGTCTCACTCACTTTACAGACTTCAACTGCAAGCTATTTTGAACCATTTGGGCCTTAATCACTCTTCCTGATGACCTTGGAAACCTTTCTGTGCCCCTAACAATTTTTTGGCATCCTTCTCTGGCCTCCATTCCTGCTATCTCTGCTCTGAAATGGGGCAGCAGACTTCAGCTCACTTCTCAAAGTGTGAACGTGTCATTGATTTATGTGGTGGCATTTATAACATTTTTGGTATTGTTCTTTATCCTATTCAACCTAACATTTTTTTGTTCTTTTATTTTTTTGATGGCCTCTGTGCTTGGAGCAGATGTTTTCATTGAGCTGTCCGCAGTGACGCCTGGATCTTTTTCCTGAGTGGTTACAGTTAATTTAAAACCCATCAGTGTATTACCTCAGCAATCCCTTGATGTCACTGGTTAGAAGATCCCAGCTGGCTGCTACTTTTAATTCTATTGCCTGTCTGTTTCCTATTATTTTTTATTATGCTTACGTTTAGTTGCATGCTGCGCCAGTTTTTAAAGCGAGGTGGGCACAGTCATTTACAAGTGGCTAACGCAGGCTCTCAAATTCTTCTGTTCATGTACATAAAAGTAATGTTGTGTTTTCACAGAGTGTAAATGCTTTTCCCATAGCAGATACTACTGAGTAATGCCAGTACAAGAAAACAAAGAAAGATGGGCATGTGTTTGCACATGCCCATCTTTGAAAGCTCGCCTCACAACAGTGAAATGTGGATCCCTGCATGAAAGAGCAGCTTGTATAGCATGTCCTTCTGGATCGTGCCAATGAGCAGCTCATGCTGGGCAGCCCTGAATATTTGGCACTATTCCCTTTCGCGTAAAGTTGTTTGGCTTCAATGAACTAACAGGGAAGGGGAGGAATCCTGGATGCATGGCAGGTTGAAAACCATTGACACAGGCTTAGGCAGCATAACGGTGCCCTTTGAGGTCTCTGCCTATGTGTGGTTTCATTGTGTATCTGTTGCACGATTTTGGAGATTTTTAAAACATGACACAATACTTTCCAATGTGTGAAATAACCTAAATAATGCACTGAGTCCTACAGTGCTAAAAGCAGAACACCAAGGTGTGGGGGGGATGCTGTGGTCTGCCATGGTCTCTGGTGAAGTCACGTAGCCTGGAATAGGGCATGCAGGGACATTGCACCGGGTTTACATTAGAAAGCTTCATCCTGAAAGCCAGTGAAATTTCACTCTTGACTCCCAGAAGAGCAGTAGTAAACTGGTGTTAATGAGAGATACTGGGAGGCTGCAGGAAGGAGCCAAGTGCTGTAATTCTGCTTACTGATTGGAAACTTTGTGAAGTCCCTTCTTGCTTTGAAAGGCTTTGCAAATAGCCTTTGGCAACAGACATTTTACCTCTTGTTTTGGAAGCCATGTACCTCAGCTACTGTGCCACTGTGGACAGTCACAGGAAGATGGGATGGTTTACACAGGAAAACAGAAAGACAGCTGCAGTGTGGCCAGTTTCCTACTGTGAGGAAGATGAAACCAGGCTAATTTTGCTGAACTATGATTCAGTTCAGTCCAGAGATTCCAATACTATGTAGTAAATGTTATAAGCTCCTTTGAGGTAAGAAAAAACCTCTGTGATTCAAAGGCATGGGGTGGAAGTGCCCAGCAAGAGACAGAGGTAAAATTGCCAGTAATGATGGATGAGAAAAGCCCACTTGGGTATCGCTGAGCAGGACCTAAGAGCAAAAAAGATGAATGGCCCTTGGTAACCAGGCTCTACTAAAGTCTGTGTGATGTGGGTAAGAACAAAAGCCAGCCACACTCGGCTCTGTGTCACGGGGAGGGGACGATGACGCACTGTTGTCTCACTCTACATTGCTCCTGGGAGCATGATGGATGGTGTTCTCGAAGGATGAAGCTGCAGTTGAGACTTCAGTTCCTGAAAGGAAAACTCAGCTGGTCCCTCCCTGCAAAGGGCAGGCGACTTGTCTGGCTGCATTGGTGCAGCTCATGCCAAAAAGTAATTGTGAGCAGTGTGCTACGCCCGTAAACCTTGGTGGAGAATCGCTCCCATTAATCTTAAGGCAGAGAAAGAGCAACACATCCGATAAGCCAGTGTGCAGGAGAGATGGCTGAATGAGTGCATGATCCCAAAGAAATGCTGGTATTGCCGCTGTGTCATGGGTTCAGCAGCAGCAGTCGTCATCTTTCTCCTTTAAGTAGTAGCTGGTGCAGCACTGTGTTTTGGAGTGAGTCAGAGAGAAAACTGCGTGAGTTTGAGAGGCTTAAACCATGACATGCTGACATTTTGAATGTGTTGGGGCTAAGCAGCTTGGGAATAGAAGCAGATGCAAAGGCTTTTGTAAACACTTTGGTCCTTGATGTGCTCAAGCATGTTGCTGGTAATCATGGCAAGTTTTGCCGATTCGTAAGAGCAACCCAGAAGAGTGGGAAATTCTTTCCTGATACACTTAAATGCTGGTAAACTTGACAAGTGTGTCTGTGGTGGATGCAGTGAGGACATACAGAAACCTATTGCCTGAGCCGGGTGTTGGATGCCAAAAAGCTGGAAATGGAAGTGAGGGAATACTTCTGCTTCAAAGGGTATAGAATTACAAGGAAGGAGTAAAAGAGGTTAAGGCTTTCTGAAGTATTACTGATGTGGCAAGAGTGTCACTGAAGAGGTAGGTGTTATAGAGTTTGAAATACCCTGGTTATCTTCAATGAAGGAACAAGAGTGACTCTGCCCAACAGGTGAAAGATGGAGGAAGCCTGACTCTGTCAGCAAAGAGCACAGGATCAGTCAGAAGAAATCCTCTTGCTTTTCTTTTACAATCACATTTCCAACTTTTTCACTGCCCAAGGACAACTAGGCTGAGGCTGCAGCAGCCTGAACAAGCCAGGCTATCTGTCAATGGGGACAGGGCAGGAACAGATATGCAATAAGGCCAATTGTACATGAGAAGATAAAAGTGTGGAAACCTGGAGGCAGTGTTGCTTGTAACTGCACTGGAGGAAATAAATTGTCTTCCCTGTCGAAAAAAAAGGCCTATAGCAAACCAGGCATACCTATTCAAGAGATGTCAGACCAGCCCTGGCAGTGAGGAGGCTGAACTACACAAACTGAAAAGCAGCTGAAATGCTCGCACAATCTTAGAGTGTGTGATGGGAAGCACTCTGCTCACTTCCAGTCTTTCGCCTCTTTTGGTATGAGAATGAACTGATAGTCCTTTATCAGCTTCCTTTTCCCATGGACATAGCTGATTTTGCTGGAGCAGTTCTTTTGCATACTGCTCTACCACAGCACGGTTTCCAGTTCCCTCTATTAAAACACAGGCTCATTTCCCTGTGAATCAGCTCTTTGCTAACTTCTCTGTAAACTGTAGCAGAGCAGAATATTCCTAGTGCAGAGCCAGACTCCTCATGCAGTCATCTGGTTGATGACCAAATTCAGAGGTTATTTCTTTCTGCAGAAACCGATCTCTCTGACACCCTGGTATTTATTGCTGGATTTTTTTTTCTGCTGGGGAGCTGCTTTCTGGTCTGTTTGGGGTTGGCAGCAGCCATTTTCAGCCTGCCTCAGAAAGGTAACATAATGAGAGGCTTGCTGGCACTTCTGATTGGCGCAATTTGCCTCTTCAGGATTTCTTTGAGAGCCCAAATCCACAGGAACCTCTTTTCCTTACACACCTTTGTCTGCCTACTTTGTAGGCGCCCTCAATCCCAGAACTCTTGTGTGTGTGTACTTAGTAAATGAGGACTTACAGATGCAATACCACAGGGAACGATGTGAACCAGGAATGTACTGAAGCCAGAGGCATTGTAACCTAGAGCTGTGCTGAACAATGTGGAAGAAATGCTGTCAAAGCTGTGTCTGTGTGAGCTATTATATCCCCAGCTAGCCCCCCTCCAAAAGTTTGCTCAGCATGCTGACTTTCCAGGAGCTTTCTTAGTGCTTGGAACAAGTTAGCTATCTCCTGCCAGAATCGAGAGAGGAACACGACTGGCTGACAAATACCATATGTTCCAGGCTGGCCAAAGGAAACCTAATTGTATTTTGTTTAGCTTGTCTACTTAACTGTGTTTCTGTAACAGGACTCAGTTAGCTGGGTTTGGTTTTTTTTTTCTTTCTCTCCTCCCTCCACCCCTGTCCCCAAATAAATGGGTCCACTCCCTTCTACACAGGAGCTGTCCTGGGATAGTTCTATATTTTGCCCTGAAAATCTGGGACACAGCCTTCTGCCACTTCCCTAATGGAATAAATCAGTTAAGAGCCAAGTAAAGGGAAAGGCAGTTGCCAACAGGAGTGATCAGCAATTGCAGGGCTAAAATCTTATTCTAGGCAAGGAACATCCAGTTCTGAGAATGCAACAGAAACCCTTATGCTGACCAAAAGATTCTCCCTCTTTTATTGGTTGTTAGTGTATCAAAATGAGAAAAGCGTGTGTTTGTAATCTGGGAGTGGGAGCACAGAACTGTGGATGTCTAATCTAAATGTAGATTTGCTCTCTTTAAAGTGGCTTAAAATTAAGAGCTGAATCAGGCTGTAGAAGCTAAAGACTGATCTCTGTTCTGAGACCACTGGGGCAGAGTAATGTACTTGAAGGCCACAGATCATAGCTTGCAAAATTTGGGATTGGGCTGATGCTGAGCAAGGTTCAGTTCCTGGAGACACTGAGCTGTGGATCGAGCTAGAACAAACTTGTTCTCTCTTGTCCCCTTTCTTCCACTACACTGCATCATTTGAAGTCGGTCACTTCTCCCTGATGTGTTTCATTGACTCTAGCCAGCGTAAATGCTTTGGAGGAGGCATCATCTTATATTGCGTGATTGTGCAGCATCTAGCCAAACATCCACTTCATGAGGTAGAGGGGAGATTGCTGGACATTGTCATGTTGCAGAACTTTGGCTTTGCTAGGCGAGCTTTAGGTCACCTAGGACAGAATCTAGCTGGAAGCATCATACCCAGTCTTCTCCTTCAGTTTGCTGGAGCATGTAGGCATGTTCTCCCCAGTTTCCTGGACAGCCTCAGCAGTAGTGTTAACAAGGTTGTGCAGCAAGATTTGCATCAGATAGGAAAGAGTTGTAAGTGGTAAGTATATGATGTTTTGGCAGGAGAGCAGAAAAGTGTGGGGCCTTCATTTCTAGCTGAGCAGAAGAGGGGAAATGGAGCTAAAAAGCAGCTGCCACTTTAAACAGATCTTTCCTCCCCATCTCCTATTTATCTCATGCCTTCCTGTTTACAGCATAATTTCCCACAGCTCCCATTCTGCTCATTTAGAGGTCAGGTCAACCTAAGATCTGCCCCATTTCTGATCACCGTATCAGTGCAAGTGTCTCTATTTGATGCCACCCAGGAGATATGGGCTATTGGCCACTTCTCCCTCTATTAGCAGTCTGCTGTCATGCCACAGCAAAGTGATGGCATATCCCAGGTTTAACGGAAGACAAAAGTTGGCACAGTTCTTGACCTCTTCCTTTGAACAAGTCCACTGCCCTGCTGTGTCCTTTCATTTCTGACACACTTGTTTATCCACAGGCTGCCCTGTTGTTCTGCCATGTGCTTTGCTGCCCACACAAGCACACTCAGCTGCGTGTTCAGCGACCCACCTATCTAGATATTCATACATGCTGAATCACCCTTCAATCTACACTCATAGCCACGCTCGCAGATGGACTCTGATTCTTGTGAGCCAGACTGAAGTTCTCTTTCAATCTACCACCCTTGTGTCCTCAAGACAGGGGATGTTCTTCCCTCCTGGATGAAACATAGGCCTTTGTAGTGTGTTTGATAAACCACTTATTTACACTCAGGACCATGGGGGAAAGCTGGTGGTGCCTTCAGCCATGTGGAGAGAAAGGATGAATGTTGTCATCTTATTTCTCCAGCCTATCCATGCTCCTAGATCTGCTCTTGAAGGATGCCAGCATGCTTAACTCAAGTGCCTCCTTTTGCTGAGAAGAAAGACTATCTCATTGCCATTTCTGAATTTCCAGTATCCTTCCTTGGCCTGGTCCCCAGTCTATATTCCTAAGCTTGTGATGACCACCATGAGAAATTTCAAGGCTAAGCTCTTACTGGAGGCTATCTGTCCCACACACATGCTAGGACCATGCACAGTCCCACTGGTGCTGCGATGTGCGTATATTGGAGAAGGTGATCTTCAAAACATTCAAAACGAATGTCCCTTCTGACCACCCTATTCACTGTGCAGCACGTTAGCTCCCTTTCCCTCCCTCCTGATTCCTCTACCCACATTGGACCATTTAAGAACTAATGAAGGCCAGATGCATGTTCTGCAAATGTAGGATCATTGCATTTTAGAGTAGATGCTGGCTCAATGCCTTCTTGTCCTTCAAATCCTCAGTACAGCTAATAGCAACCAGAGGCAGCCCTCCTCGATCTGAGGTAGAGCCCACCTCAGCAATGACGTCCCTGTGACCGCAAAGGATTTCTCAGGGACCTGGAGAGGGACCAGCTTTTGGCTGTGGAGCCCCAGGATCTGGTTTCATCTCTCACTAGCATTGGCAGAATGAGCTCGTTGTGACTGAGCTGTCCAACAGGGAGGTGGCAGACGAGGCCAGTGCTAGATTTCTAAGGGAGAAGGAAGGAATTCGGTGTATTTTGGTGCACATAAAACTAAGGGATGGATTGTACTAGTGGGAGCTGTCCATGCATTGAGATAACAGAGCAGATGTGCTGCATGACTATTGCAGCCTTGTACTACAAGGTCTCTCCTGAACTGCTAAACCTTCAGGCAAGGATGGGTCAAGGCAAGATGGAATGCTGGTTTTCAGACTCAGATCTGACTTGCTAAAATGCCATTGCCACATCAGCTGTGCTTCTTTGCTGCACAAGCAGAGATCTTCTTCTCATGAAGTGTCTCTTAGCCATCTCTGCTGGCCAATAGATCCAGGAGGTTTTTGCAAGTCTGTTCTTTGTTCATCCTCATGCAAACACATGGTGTATGCTGGGGATTGTCTATCTTAATGTGAATGTCTCTGTGCAAATGTACATGAGAGGATATTAAAAAGAGGGTGACTTCTACAGCTTGCAAAACTGATTTTGTTGCTTCTTGGAAGGAGAGAACCTGTACACCAAGTATTTAGGCCTAAAAATCATTCCAATTTGTTTGTGGAACAACACATGGTCTTGTACGCAACTGTTACTCAGAGTGTTGCCCCTTGGCAGGAGGCTGGAAGGCATAGATAACCTGCAACCAGGTGTGGTGCTGCATGACTTCATTTGTCACAGCTCTGACATTAGCATGCAGGAATAATTGGACCATGACCTTGTTCTATGTTAATAACCCTAATTTGAGTCTGCAGTGTTTTATGGGAAGGCTCTGTGGCTTCTTACTGCAACTCATGACAGATATTTCCATCACCCATCAGTCTCTGGCTTTCTGGGACTTGTGCAGCTCCCTAATAGTGGGTGGGATTTCTGCAGAAAAAGCCCTTATCCCAAAACAAGCCCAAACTTCTTACATATTCAGCACAGAACCTTCTCTCTCTTTCCCTTCTCTCCCCATCCCCTTCAAACATACCTGTGGGTAGAGGTAGTGTTATTGGAGCAGCCTGTTTGACTGCTATAATTTTTTCCACTCAGATCCATTGACTTCTATTTCATGTTTTTGTTGGATCGACACCTTTTGAGAGCAGTTAAAGCTGCTTGTATTTGAATAGTTGGAGACAGTGTGTCACCCGGCTATCTTTTCTTGGTTTCACCTCTAGAAGGCAGCGATGATATGTCTATATACAGTCACCCAACTGAAATATGTCTCTATGTCCCTCTCAGTGGGGGTCCTTTATCTGTAAGCCTCTCTATAATGTCAGATATGCCCAGAAGTAAAATAACATGATTTTAGAGTGTGTTTAGGGCAAATGTATAAGGGAGGTAGAAATCACTATTTTTCTAAGTCCTTTTCTTGTTTGAGAGAAGAATTTTTGCTGC
Organism: Forpus xanthops; assembly: GCA_032466535.1. Taxonomy (NCBI): domain Eukaryota; kingdom Metazoa; phylum Chordata; class Aves; order Psittaciformes; family Psittacidae; genus Forpus; species Forpus xanthops. The sequence goes on along the minus strand of JASSUY010015637.1, from coordinate 9,157 downwards.
TCTGATGAAAGAAACAAAGGAAGGTCATTGTTCAAAATGTGGTTTGTTTTGGGGTATTGTTCTCCCTTTTTTCTCCCCTTTATCACAGTCTGGCAAAAAAACCCAACCAACCAAACAAAAAACCCCAAAGAAATACCAGAGAAGAGAGGGGGGCAAAAAGTAAAAAGATCTGCTGTGCAGGGCTGAGAGCCCTGATGCTTCCTACTAAACCCACAGTCTTGTCTTGAGCCCCAAAGGTAGTACTGAGCCTGTGGTTCCTTCCTCTCAGGGTCTCTCAATTTCCGAGGAGTCTGCCCTCCAGTCCCCTGTCGCTATATCCATCCCCGGCTAGCTTAGGAGAGAGCAACCTAGGAACACACAAGAGCTGACTGAGCAGTAGTAAATTAACAGAGGAGATGAATGTAGGACTCTTGACGCAGATTTTCTCATTAAGACCATTACTTGGGTTTGTTTTTTTTTTGCTTCTGTTGAGCTGTTGTTTTTCATGAGATCTCCAGGACTGAAGAATTTGAAAAGCAATTGGCATATAGATAGGATTACACCCTCTGCTGTGTGGTAAGAATTCATTTAGTTTGTCCAGAAATAAAGTACCTACAGAAAGAGAAAAATAGCCATAGAATCTGAGGTGAGAAAAGGAAACAGAACCAGATTTAGTGAGGTGGGAACAATCATTTCATGCTTCTGACCATTTGCAACTCTTGTTGAGTATCATTATGAAGCTTGTGATGTTTGTGTATTTTATTTGAGACTTGTGGTCTTTATTTGAGCTCCTGGAATCAAGAGGCTGAATAAGATCCTCAGCTTTCTATTTATTTTTTTTTTTTTTTAAACTAGCATTTCCAGTTCTCTTGATCCTAGAAGAAAACAACTTCACTTGAAAATATGAAGCCTCAAGGGTCCAAATGAGAAAACAAACAAAAAATACTCCAAATACTTTTGAGTCGGTTAAGTCTTATTATTTTGAAGCCTATATTATTCTGCTCTGGGGCCACACACAACATTTCTGAAAGCTGGCAACATTCATGCTTTTTATCCAAAGGGTTTTACAAAGTGTGTGAAAGTTAGCAGCTATGGTGAGTGTGGGTGTGCAGAGGTGATATTGCAAGCAGCACCTTACAGGCCTGTGGGCTCATTGTGCATGGCATCATGCAGTCCCTGCCTTGCCAAGTTCATGAACTTGTCATGATAAGCAAGGGTGTCTGAAGCGCTGTTTTCCCCTCTCCTGTTTTTAGCTATCTGTCTATAAGGAAGCAGTAAGAGAATCGCCCGTGAAGCTGAGGAGAGAGATAGGAATGTAAAGCCAATTTGCTGCAGTTAGTTATGTGGTCCACCGACAAAGTGGTGCTGTGGTTGTGGAAAGAGAGGGAAGGCACTGAACAACAGGATGGTGCCTTGTTGTGCCCTGGGAGGGTTGTGAGGATGAACTTTATGAAGGGCAGAGCAAGGGCAAGAACAGCTCCCGCAAATGGAGAAAAACAGGGCCTGCGCAGTGCCAATTGCAGACACTCCTCCTCACCATGGTGGTTGCTGTTGTTGTTGTTGTTTCTGCTTTTAAAACAATATGCAAGGAACCATCCAATATCCTAGGGCTTTTGTTTATCTAGATTTTTATGAGGAAAAAAAAAAGAAGAGGAGAGAAAGAAATGAGAGGGGAAACACATGCATTCCTTCCAACCAAAAAGTCATGAGTTTTGATTCAGTCTAATTACACAAGTGATATTTTTATAACCTCTGTGAAGACTCCTTGCTTTCTTGGTGTGTCTCCATTGTTTATGTGAGGGTGGCCAGGTAGCCAAGGCAAAGTAGTGCTGCAAGAAAAATTCCCTTGGCTTTGGAATATGCTGCACTCTCTTTTTGGCTTCATAAACAAGCCTGTTTTCCTGATTTCAGACCTCTCTTAGGTTCTTTTGTTGTCTCTTCCTCTAAACCAGGGTTGCTCATATTCTGCCCAGCCCTGAGCTGTGTTGGCAGCTTCATAGCATCTCTTAAATATGAACAAAGTAGTACATAATATGGCCAAATATACAGTAAATTAAATCACTGCTGTTCTCCCATATCTCCTTGCTTGCAATGATGAAACAGCTCATATGGACCCCTCCCCTGGCTGGTAAGGGAAGCTCCATCCCAGGCATGGTTTTGCCAGTGCATGCAATGTGGATTCCTTGTGTAGGAAGGGTTAGGCTGTTTGGGAGGCTGTGGGGTGGAGGGAAGCCAAATGCTGCGCTCTGTAGTGGCATATCTTTCTGAGCATCAAGGGTATAATCAAAAGGTAGAGTTCAGCTTCTGCTCTATCCATCCTGAGCATGCATTTGAAATGCACAGTATCCTAGTTTGCATAGTAGCCGGATGCATTCTTTATACAGAGACCACCATCAAGAGATGGGAGAAGAGAACATCTGCCTCAGGATTTCTGGGCTGTTATGTGTCTTTGTCCCCTCTGCCTATCAGCTTAGGAGTGTGGAAGTTTTTGTGGCAGGACACATCTGTGTTGTGCCTCTTCTGTGTGGTACAAGACTAGTGTTGCCCTTTAGAAAGGGGGTATGCAGTTCACTGGTCAGTTGTATTGTATTAGAAAGGAAGATCCTCTTTAGCTTCAGCTGGTAGTCAAAGTGCTCTGCAGCCAGATGCAACTGGTACACCCTGCTTAGTCTTACTTGAGCATATGCACTACTTGGTCTGGTTGAAAACTGGCCTCCCTGCAATTTTCACGGGTGATGACTGGACTTCAGGTATGTCTCTTTGTGCTCCTATTAATTGTGATTGCTAATTCTTTTTGACTCATTTTATGCGACTGACTCAGCTAAAATCCTAAAGCAGTGATTTTTCACAGGTTTGTCAGGCCAGGTCTTGAGGCTGACACTCATTGCATGAATGCTTTTCCAAACTTGTGCTGTTAGTTCCATGGATATGCAGCCTCTCTAGGGCAGCCTGGGTTCTTGGTGCTGGAACCCATCTGCAATATGATTATGTGCCCACTCTTCTTCTCCATCTACCTTTTCCTTTGCAGATTGCAAGGCTTTTGAAGAAGGCTTCAAAAACTGGCCTTGGTTTTGGTTTTCCAGTTACTGTTATAATACCAGTACTGAATAGCAGATGCTTGTTGGTTTTGAGATGTCACCCATTACCTCATTACAAAAGACCTCACTCAGAGATCTAGCTTTGTTTAATTCCTCCCTCAAGTATTTGGGCACCACGATCACTTTAATGGTGGGCTGCTTGCACCTCACTGTTGCTGGAGCCATCGTGCTGCTGAGATTTGGAGAGTCTGGCCTCTCCAAATGGGCTGTTTCTGTGTGTGAGTCTGCATGGTTGCTCTGATAATACTACTGTGCACTAACTTCACAGCAAGCCTCTCTGCCCTTTCCCTTCCTCATGAAAAAATGAAGCTAGGGTCTCAGCTGGAGAGTGATTAGCACTGGTCCCTTGCAAGGAGGCTATTAGCTTCAGCTTAACATTGCAAGGTCTTCCCACATCTACTGATGTCACTGTGTTTTTATGATGGGCTGCCATCCATATATTGTATGTTTGGAACAAGCGGTACTAACTCTCCTCTTGAGTGGTGGTTTGGATGATGTGGAAATAAATAGATCTTCTCCAAGTGTAATTCTTCAGGGGACTGCCTGAGGAATGACCTGAAGCTTTTAGCAGAGGCATGGGGAGCAATGGTGGGTGGGCTCAGGAAAGAGAGGAACACAAAGAAGAGAGGTGAAAATAGATTGGTAAAACTTTGAAGTTGGCACTTGGATTCCTGGGCTTGGATGTGAGTTGAAGGCATGTGTGAAGGAAGGCAAAGACTTACACAGGAATATGGGAGAAGGAGGTGGTTCACCTGAGAGAGGGATTGCTCACCTGAAGGAGCCCACAAATAGGAAGATTTGAGACAGGCCACAGTGGGAAGAGATGGAAAGATGGTATGAGGTGAGAGGAGCCAAATTCAGTGCTTCTTTTAAGCAGAGAACACTGCTGACATTTTATAACTTCAGGCAAGTACCAGCAAAAACATCTGGGCTGGATCTTGAGCAGTATAAATCTGCTTGGGGGCCATTGACTTCAGTGGTGCCATGTCGATTTATGCACGTGAAAGGTTTGGCCCTCTGCTTTCAGTCCTCCCTGCTTTTGGGGTCCTGGGGAGCTTTCCAGCTGAATTTGTAGGGGTCAATGCAGAAGGTTTCCTGGTAAATGAGAAAAACACTGTCCTTCCATCCCACTTCATCTGCCTGGGATTTCCGACTGAAAGGCACTGACTAATTCCATCTGGCAGGCTGACCATGCTTCAAAGACTGCAAATCCTGAGACTTTTAACTTACAAACAAAACCATGCATTAAAAAAAAAAAAAAAAGGAGAGAGAGAGAAAAAAAAGGGAGTTAAAAAAAAATAAAAAAAGAAAGAAAAGACAGCTGTCCCCAGGGACAATCTCTGTGAAATCCAAAACAAGGTCTCTGCGCCTGCCCTGGTGCTCTGGCTGACGCCAGTGTTTTTTTCTGTCCCTTTTAAAGCCGAGGTGGAGTGTTCCCAACTCCTCCAGTCGACACCTCTGGCTCCCTTATTCCCCTCGGTGAGTGGGGCGGAGCGGGGGGGAGAAGGCTGGAAGGAAAAGGCCAGAGCAGAGGAGGAAAGAAATGCCTGGTATTGATCCACCAAGGCTGGCCAGACTGCAAGAAATTCCGGTTTGTGAAAAATGTTGCGGTTTAGAGCATTTGTTTTTGTTCCACAGTAGGATGAAACCAAGACTTTCTGGAAGGAGGGGGGGAGGGGTAGAAAAAGAAGAAAAATTACCTTTTATTTGGTTTGTTGGTTGTTGTTGAGGAGGGACGGCCTTCTCAAGGTATGATGCCCACACTGTAGGGCTGAGGAGGCAGTCCTGTCCTTACAACCTCTCATCTGCAGCCTGTGCTCCTCTAGTAGGATAGGTCAGGGACTGGGAATGAAGGGAGGCCTCCTTCTGCCTCCTCCTCCTCATACGTTTTTGATGGAGAAGAACCAAGGGGTGATCTTCAGGACAGCGACCTGACCCTGTGACATTTGTGATGGAGTTTGGCAACAAAACTCAGGGAGTGACCACCCTTTGTGGCAGTTCTGTCCTTGCTGAGCTTTTGTCTGCTCGTGGGCATGTTTCCCCAATGCGGGTGTGAGGAGCAGGCTGCACAGCTTCTGGGAGGTGAAGAAGGTCCCCTGACTTCACCAGTGTGAAGTAGGAGGCACAGAAGGGGAGTTTGGAACCATTACACACACCCACAAAAAAGAAAAAAAAAAAAAGGAAAGAAAAGATACACTTAAAGATGTTGCTCTTCCCTTCTAAAATCAGCGGTTTTCCACAGCACCCTGGTCTTGGGTAATGGCAATTCTTTGCAGGGAAGTAAGAGGAGGTGAAAACCAGAGAAGAGCCAAAAGTGGAAGGCTTGAAGATGTCAGGTAGTAGGACATAGGCACAGCATGCAGCTCTTGTGCCTTTCATGCAACTCCAATATCATGGTGAAGGGAGATCTGAGTTTACCTTTAGGTGAGCAAGGAATGTCTTTGAGCAAGGTAATAGATCTAGTTCTTCTGCATCTCTCTTAAAGACAGAAGGCAAATTGGCCAGCAAGGCTGGGAAGGGGATGGGGCAGTGCCGCCCTGGAGGGTGCTGTGAAGGCTGCAATTCAGAGGCACCATCTTCCTGTGCCCATGCAGGGTTGGTCAGCTCCCAGACCCCACCATGTGCACTTGCATGTGCCTCCCAGACACCACCTGAGAGAGCTCACCCCACTGTCTGAAGAACTGCCATGGTATCCCAGCCCTTGTTTTCTACCCTATCCCCACATCCCCTAAGAAACCATCCCAAGCTGTGTCATCAGTTGACAAGATGGGAATAGCAAATCATCCCATACTTGCACCTGGCAGCCCTTGCTTGGGAGCTATCTTGTCTGTAGAAACCCTTTTCTCAATGTCAGCGCCCAAACTATACAAGGAAAAAGAGATGGCGGAGGAAAAATCTGAAGGCTGTAGAATTGCAGGGAAGGGGGTGAGGTGAAGGACTGTTGCTGGTATAGGCACACATATGTACTACCAAGCCACAGGCATGAGATCTTTATGCTCACAGGCCTGGGAGTACAATAGGACCTTCATCAGCTCTTTCCAAGGCAGGAGGGTTTGCAATAAAACCTGAAGTGCCTGGTATTTTGATTGTCAAAAGCTGCATCTTTCAAGGTGAATGCTTCAGAGCAGCCACAGAGGGTAGAGCCGATGTTACCAGGTGAAGGCTTCTAACAGAACAGATTTACTCCTCCAAAAGGGATTTCTTAGCAATGGCAATGTCCAAAGCTTTTTTTACTAGTTTTGAGCTTGTTTTGCTGGTGGGTCTCTCCCGTTCTTGGCATCTATCTCTTTCACCCAACACATCTCTTGGGACCTTCAGCCAAAAGAGTCTAAAACCTGCTGTAAGACAGTGTCTAAAAATTTCCTGGCCTCTTCAATTTCCCCTGTAATGGTGTTGTGTATTCCTTCTTATAGAGAATGGCTTCGTACTGAATGAGACAATTGTGGTTGATGCTGTTGGGGTAAGAAGGCTGAGAGACAAGTCTTGGCTGCCAGAGCAGCTTGTAGGCAGCTGCTATTGAAGATCAGTGCTGTTCCAACTTGGCAAGGCATGTGTAAAGCTGTCCAGTAGCATCTTGAAGTGCCCAACATGTTGTGGACTTCCCAGGTTCTGTAAGTTGCTCTCTTCCATTTCCTACTGGTAACAAGAGATGAATACCCAGTGAAGATCTGGATGGGACTCACCACCATGGCTGGGTGTTTTACTGGGGTATTCTTACTGCTGTCTATATGGGCAGAATGGTGCCAAAGTAAGTTTTTTCTCTTTTTCTGCATTGACTCTTGCAGTATGTTTCGATATGGCTCTCCTCATCAGCCAATGTTGCTGATGACCCAAAGTGCTGCAAAGTAATGCTAAATACCTGGTAAATCCGTCACCACTAAAGTATCTAAGGTTAAGGCTAGAAGTCCTCTTGCAGTGAAGCTGAAGGCAAGGATGAGCCTGGAACACTGTTTTTCGTTACTTGTTGTACAGATATAGAGAAGAGCATGAGGAAAAAGGGAGTAGGGAGAGTAGGGAATAAAGCTCACTTCTTTCCCCACACCAAAGTACGCAGTTGTGCTGTGCGCCTCTACAGGCTGCAATAGAAAAAGTCACTGTGATCTGTTTAAAATACTTGATAGCCCCCTCATTAATTATTGGAAAGCCTTCCCAATACTGCAGATCCTGCTCAATGTTACTGTGAGTGATGCATACCTGTATATCATATAGCACTGCAAGAACTGTCGAATCTTGTGAAACGCATTTAAAGGAAGATACAATCATCTTTCTTTATGCCATGTTCTCCTCTGAAAAGAAAATGTGGTGGCATATTATGCATTGAAGAAAAACTTCAAGTCAAGGCAAAGGAGAGTTGCTTCCTTATGTCCTACCTGAGTTGTAGATGTCCCTAGTATCTCTTGGGAAGTTGTTCAACACTTCCTATCATAAGACCCTGTATTCAGTTTCTTATGCCTTTGCTGATCTCTAACTGCTCTCACTGGCATTTTTTGGTGCCATGCATGTGTCTGAAGCTGGATTTTCCTCAGGATGGCATAATTTGAAAAGTTTCAGCCATTTCCGAGAACAAGATGAGAAAAACCACGTTATTTTCACCTCTGAGAAAAGATAAAAAGCATTATTATTTTGTTGTTTTTTTTTTTTTTTCTGGGTTGTGATTTCACTGAAGTGCTTTCCTGATTTCCCCCTCATAAATGGGAGGCTGAGATGTCACTGAGAAACCACATTTTTAATGCTGGCTGTTTGCTAGACATTCATTCCAGGTAATTTGTCTGAGCCGAACTTCCTCCATCCTCTCTGGAGAAAGATGGAGGTGTTCAATCAGCCCGTCTGAAAGTAGGTACCTAATAGATGTGAAATGAATTGCACCCTGAAGGTTAATGACAGAGATAGTTTAGAAAAATTGTTTCAAGTACACTCAATTTTAGACAGATGAGTTCAACCCTGTGAGGTTGAGGAAGAGCCCACTGTTGTTCTTGTGAAAAGCTGATTGTTTTCAGATGTGTTATCTTTTTGCTTTTCTCCAAAACATGTATTTCAGTTTGCTTGTGGTAGTGGAAGTCTGTTAAATGCTTTGATGAGTTCACTTGAGTAATGCATTGTTGTGGCACTTATCCCAAAGGATGTACTTCATCTATGAACCTTCCTAGTGATTCTCATGGCACCATGATACTAGGGAAAAGGTGAAAAAGCTGTTTGTCTCTACTATGATCTTCGTGACTTCATTTCTGTTGGTGTCCAGGAAGCAGGGAGGAAGGATGCAACCAGACTTCAAATGCAGGAGAAAGCAACAAAAGGAGCAGCTAGACACACAAAGCCTACCAGAGGAAAACAAAGGGGTAAAGTGAGGACTGGCAGGTCTGGGACTTGAAATGCTACTGAAAGCCATGAGGGAAGAGGAGGCTGTTACCCAGAAAGAAGGTAGAAGGATGGGAAGACAAAGTGAGACTGAGGGATGGGGAGAGCACATGTGAGAATGGAAAGCAACTGAGGTTGATTGATGGAGCAGGGAATGTTAGGGTGGTAAGCAGAGGTTCAAAATTCAAGGTGAAGTCCAAAAGGATAAGAAACTTGGTTGTGTAGGCAGCAGCACAGAAAGAGGCAGAACAAGGACAGGCTGTGGGAGACAGGCATTAAAATTCAGGCTTGGATGGAGGCCAGGGAAGAATGATCTGGATGTCCTGTGGAAAAAAACTGGCTGTGTCACAATGACCATGTTCAGAGGAACCAGTTACTGCTGCATGAATAACCTGGATTTTGGCATTTACAGTTCTTGTAGCTCCTGGCATATACCAACCTTTGTGGCTATAATACTGTATAGACTGAATGTATTTTTTCATCTGTATTTTTCTCTCTGCTCTATTTCTTGTGCTAACCTTTCCTTAGTGTTTTTCTCTACTGATTTTTCCAGCCTTTCATGTGCAAACTTTGGGCCTAAGCAGGTTTATTCTGAACTGTCAAACAAGCTGCTCAAGTGGTTTGAAACATTGAGTGAAGTATGTTCATCTTTGTCATGGGTTCAGCAGCAGCAGTCATTTTTCTTTAAGTAGTAGCTGGTGTAGCACTGTGTTTTGGATTTTCGG
>JASSUY010015636.1:0-32981 GCA_032466535.1 Forpus xanthops | reverse complement strand
GCCTGGTCCAGTGGAAGGTGTCCCTGCCTGTGGCAGGAAGCCTGGCAAGCTGGCTGTCCATGCCTGTGGCGGGGGGGCTGGAACTGGATGATCTTTAAGGTCTCTTGCAACCCAAACCACTCTATGAAATATTTGACCTTTTGTTGAAAGTGCTGGCAAGATCCTTGCCCTTATTTTGCTGTATTTTCTTCCCTAAGCAGTTTTGTGCACCATGTACAATCAGTTCTCAGTTATTCTCAGAATAAGTGAACAAATATGAGGTCCGTCTCATAGTATGAGTTGTCATATATATAGGCAGTAACAAAAGATGACAAAAGATTTAGTTGTTCAAAGACCAGACTTTCTCTAACGACTTTTTGTTGTGAGTGTTGTCAAAGTGGCTGTAATGTTGTTGGACTTAGTTTTTTTTAACGAGTATTATGAATTGTGACATTGAGTGTGAGTGCTTGTGGTATAAACACTAGGACTCTGTGTAATAGATATTTCATGCTCTGGCCTTTACAGGTTTTTTTGCATCAGCTATTGAGAGTGTTTTATATGTGCAAGTGTCAGAGAAATTTAACCATACTCTGTGAGTAATACTTAATAATAAGTTTAGATGTAATCAGTAAAATATCAGCAGAATTGCATGCAAGTGAGTTTGGGTTAATTAACCCATTTATTTTTAATTTATTATAGTTGCCTGGATAAGGTCCAGAGCGCACAAACTCCAAGTTTTGCTCTCTGGAGATGTACATGATAAAAATCAAAGGAGAATTCAGAAAGACATTTCATACGGGCACTTAACCTATGGAATGATCTTCCCAGATCAGTCTTTGAAATCATTGTGCTTAGAGGCTTTTAAAGTTGAACGCTATGAAGTGTTCATGGATAATATACATTGAGCATTGGCTGAGAGACAGGCAAAAGAGCTCAATTAACTTACTTTCCCTCACCATTATTTTTTTTCAGAAAGTTGCTGCCAGTTTCTGTCTGTGCCTATGTTCTGTATTTGCCTATGGATTCGCTTAATCTTTCACTGCTTGAGAAATCTCAGCTAGAATGAAATGTGAGGAAGGCACCAAATTCTAGCTTGAGGGAGGGAGGAAGTTAAAAAGGGCATAATGAGGTACCTTGAGTCTTCTGCAACCTGTGATTCTGGGCTAATATCTCAGAGAGAAAGAGAGAAAGAGCAGTTAGGGGCTTAGGCTGATATAGCAGCGTGTTAGCTGAGGGAGATTTGTTTGTCCTGTGATGTATAATGAGTCTTATTTCCATGCTCTTTAATTAAGCAGGGTAATACCCTGTTGGTTCTGACTGTGGTTTCTAGCTCTGTTTTTAGTTATCTGGGGCTTTATGATCTGCTCTCCATGTAAGTAAGCTAGCAATAAAATTTTCTATTTTGGGTACAGCATGGAGCTGCAACTGGAGACTGAGTTTCAGCCTGCTTTTGCTCCTTGTGGGCAGGGCCGCAGTGTGAGTACTCAGCCAAGGATCCTGGCAGTGACATTTTTCATTCCCTCTCAAGTGCCAAAGTTGGAGTGTTACTAGGCTTGTCACATTCTCTAGCATGCTGAGTTACATGCGAAGAGCAGATATTTCTAAAGTACTGCATTCATGGTTCATTTGGATGAGCAGGCATTTCTAATTTGGCACCAGCCTAGTGAAAAGATGCATTCCATTCCAGATTCCAGCAGCTGCAGACTTCATTGACTCCAAAGATAAAATGCCTTTAGTTTTGGCAGTAGAACTCAAGTGATACTTCAGCTAACTGCTTCTAAAGCCAGTGGTTGTTATCCTTAGAGGAAAAAATAGTTAAATAAAGTAGTTACACTTTAAATTCACTTTTATGTTAGTTTTTTTATTTGATTTACTAACAAATTATAGATATACTCTAGTAGACTGAGTAAGAATTTATGGCATGTTTTATATGCCAAGAAACTCAACCCTGACAAACCCAATGCATGTCTGACAAAAGAGGTAATGCAGAGGACTGATTTAATATATTTATGCTAAGCAGTTTTGTTAGTGGGAGTGAGTCGTGTGCTTTCATTTTTGTATTTCTTTGGATCCTAAAGAGGAGAATAAAGGGTAGCAGCTGAGGTAGAAATTTGATTTTATTGTATATTGGGAGGTAACTGCAGTGAATGATAGGCATAGTCTTGCATGTTTGAGAAAAAATGTAAAATTTGGACATTGAATTAGATTCAAAGTTAGAAAAAATATTTCATGTATGTATTTCACTCTGGAATTTCTTTTCTTTTGATGTTCCTTATAAGTAATTTACATTGTCTACTTCCAAACTGATAGAAGAAGCCTGTTCTTGAGATAAATGTTCTTTCCCCAATTTAAATACAGAGCAGAGGAGTTCCCACTTGTGACAGTTTGATAGAAGCATGTACCTGCTGTTTCTTTTGCTTGCTATCTTTGGTTTAGCCTAAAAATCAGTGTTGAACTTAGTTGAGCAGCCTAAATAGAGGGATAAATCCATTAGACATTTGCTGACATCTGAAATTTATGCCTAATTTTTAGAGGCATGAATATGATAATAGGACAGAATGTCCTTGCCCTTCTGATTTCAATTTACTGTACTAACAAGACCTCTAACACACATAAGGAAAGGCATGTCTGCTTACTGGGAAAAAAGGCAGGGTCTTTAAAAAAGGAGGATAATTGATATCAACATGATAACATTAACTTTTAAAACAAATTTTTACTGATCTGGCTTTCCTGCACATTTAACTTGAACTTTGGAAGTCCTGTAATTCAACAGAATCATGTTCCTTTCTGGTTTTGCACTTTTCTACTGACAGTGGAAAGTTTCAAGCTTTGTAAAAATACTGAGAAGAATATAAGAAAGTTTATCCATTATAAAGGTGAATGGAGTACATTTACAGAGGGTCATGTTGTGCAGATCTTTCCTCCCTGAAAACTATGGAGTAAGTTGGAAGTGGAATGAGGAGAAGGGACAGATTTTGGTGTGATGGAGTGTTGATAACAAGCTATGCCATCAAGTTTTCAAAACAACAAAGTGAGAGTGGGGTCTTTTTCCTGGATATTGTAGCATGAGAGGTGGGGTAGTAACGTGAGAGGTAGAGTAGTAAGCTGCTCTTAAAAGTAATGGAGAAGAACCATAAGAGATCAGAGGAGACAATATAAGAAACAACTGGCATTGCTGGTTATTGCAGTAGGATGACATATTTGGATGTTCAAGGGTTAAAATTTGGAAATAGTACTAGAGCTGTTCAGGAAATAAATGAGAGGGGCAGTGATTTCTAACCTGGAGGGTAGAGTCAGGTAAATAAACTTCTCTGCAGATACTGAATAAAAATAATCTGACTGCTAAAAGTAAATTTTTTTTCCTAACACCATTAGGATTCATATCTTGTTGCCTCTGAAGTCAAGTGAGTTGGGCTTCTTTAAGACCAATCTATGAACATGGGAATTTGACTATAAGTACCCAAGTATAAGATATTGAGATTTTTTTTTTCTTTTTTCTTTAGGATAACAGGTGTTATATCTTCTGATTATATTCCCTTTGTACAACTAGCATGTTTTATTTTATGACAAGCTGAGCTTCTGTGACAGATAAATTTTCACATATAGAATGGGCATATAAAATACAAAGGGATCTCTATTTTTTTGTGTGTGGTCTTTTTGAGGTTTTGTCTTTAATCCTGGCTTCACTCAAGATACCAAAGTAGGGAGACTCATTTTTATTTTTTTTAGGTTTAGCAAAGCATCCTTTGGCTTAGGTTCTGCCATGCCACTGTGGCCTATGAAAGCTTTTAAGTCAAAATTACCTAACACTGACTTCTTTTCTGAATACTGCCATAAGAAAATCTTGGCAGTTTATACAAATGTTATCTCTTGGAATCTGCTCAAAGCCGAAGTTGAGAAGGTAGTTCTGATTTATAATTGCAAAGCAGATAATCTAAATTCATCTCTGTTTTCATAGGCATCCATTCAGAGTAAGCACTCTGGACTGGAAAAAAGAACCAACTAATCATAAATGTAAAATCCAGACCCAGATCTCAGAAGTGGAGAGCTATAAATGTGCTTTTAAAAACACAGAAATGGCAGTCCTACTAAAAAACATGTTAAGTATCTCTGGGGGTGAATAGATTTCCTTAAACTACAAGAGATTTTGCTTCATTTTCCAATTAAATAAAGCCTTGTAAATCATTAAGTTTCATTCTTTTTTTTTTCAGTGACAATAATGACTGAGAAAAAGATCTGGTATAGAAAGTGATTTTTACTAAGCTTAGACCTAACAGTGTTTTTGAAATTAGCAGCATATTAATCGCACTTTGCACTGCAGAAGTCTGTTTTAAATGAATATCTAGATTGTATAAGTAAATACAGGCTTGCATTTTGTGGAAATACCCTCAGTTAGTCCTTTGTCTTCTGTTTGCTCAGCTTTCAGAAAGTGTGTATTAGTTCACAGTGATAACTAAAAAAGTTAGTTCTGTACTTGTTATTTGACACTTTCCTTATGCGATTCTTCCAAAATAACACTTACGCTGCCATCACTTGTCCCCAGTATCTTCTTATGTAAGCTTAGTTAACCTTTTGGAAACACCAATACTGTTTTCAGATTTCATAACAAAATGGTGCACATGTAGCTTTTATAATATTTTTACACTCATTTTTTACTATTAGGATAATGCTAGGGTAAAAAGTTAAACAGATATTCCAGTTTCCCAGGAGAATGTTCACTGGTTTTTATCTCATTTCTGTTACTGAATTCTTTTGTGAGCTGAACTCTTTCAAATATAAAACACTTGCATTTTCTGGAGTTGGAATGTGAGATCTAAAGTTCTGAATTTAAGAAAGGTCGATATTAATAGTTACAGCAGAAATCAGTGGAGGCTGAACTTATCAACTGTCACATGATGATAACTTCAAGTAATTCTTCATTTTCACAGCAAAAAATGCTGATACACGTTAAAGGTGATACTGAAAAAAATGCTGCAAAGATGTTCAAGGGACTCAGCCTTGATGTTCAGTAAGTCCTGGTACTGACTACAGTGGAATTCTTTTGAGTATCTGCAGTTGTCCTCAGGTCAGTCAGATCATGGAAACTGAGAGGTACCCTCATTTTGAAAAATCCATCTTTTACACATGTAAAATCAGTTGAAGTTTTTGGGCATAATCACGCTGCTCTAATCTGCAAAGCAAGTTGTCATACCAGTCAGCTACCAGCAGGGTTTTGAAGCTAATGTAATGATATTTCTGAAGTATTTATATTCGCTCATGGAAAGGACCCTGAAGTAATTAATTATTTTGTATTCATCACAAGGGTTGGAGAATGTGAGGCAAATAAAGGAGTCTCACAATTCATGAGTAGGAGAAAACTACATGCTTATAGAATGAGTGGTCCCCTCTGTGAACTCATGTTTCAGGGCTGTTGCACAAAAGCTGTGAGTAAGCTTTTGGTGAAAGTCTCAACAGTAATGATAAAGAGAATTTACATGCTTTCCAGCTCTGAGTGCATGTCTCAGCAATAAGATATTATATGTAATAACCCTCTATGCATATACTTTCCTGGCAGTTTTGACTGTACTTGCAGTAAACTTTTTCATTAAAAATAGGAGGTAATTTCAATTTTAGTTAAAATTATTGTAACAGTGGCAATGTTAGAGAGGATTTTTTTTTGTCCTCTGTTAACTATTCCTTACGAGATTCTCTCTTTTATTAAAGTATATTTAGGGCACGTGACGAGAAGTTTTACAAGGGCCTGTAATGATAGGACAAGGGAGAATGGCTTTAAGCTGACAGAAGGGAGATTTAGATTAGACATTAGGAAAAAATTACCATGAGGCGCTGGTACAGATTGCCTAGAGGAGTTGTTGTGGCTGTCCCATCCCTGGCAGTGTTCAAGGCCAGGCTGGATGGGGCTTTGGACAACCTGATCTAGTGGAAGGTGTCCCTACCTGTGGTAAGAGGGTTGGAACTGTATAATCTTTTAGGTCATTCCTAAGCAAAATTTTGTTAATTTCTATTTAATAAATGTTTTTTAGAAGTGTACATTTGTTTTAGCTGATACAAAATTATTACCTAGTCAGGCGAAACACTGGTATTATCATACTGGTTTTACTATATAGGGTATTATAGGTGAATATAAAAGATATGATTTTGTCGTTCACATCTTTAGATTCTCACAGAAAATGTCACTAAAAATGATAACTACGGTCAGCCACATTTTATGGGAGCTTCAGGGGTGCACTGAAGTGCATCTGCTTTACCTCTGATATTCCAACAAGGGTTCTTTCCTCACCATAGGCTTACAGTAACACTCAGCTAGGTTGTGATTTTGGTCTGCTGTGTGCTGTAGAACTATTAAAATGTGTTTTACTTCTTACCACTTTGGATTTTCCCCTTTGATCTCCAGAGTTAAAAGCCTAGAGGTCACTAGTACCATATTCCAGCCAGGCCTAATGCATTACTAATAAGTCCAATAATTATAGGTATTTGTGAAAATATTTCACTATTAATTACACTCTTTGGCAGATTTGTGCCTTGCTGCAAATGTGATTTTTAGCATGTGCTGTCATTACATGGTAGTAAGTCTCTCTAACAAGATGAACAAATTCTTTATTTTATTACCTAAAAAAACCCAGAACATCTACCTGGATGTTAATTCAGCAATTGGCCATATATGTTCCATCTCAGGAAAACCAAATCCCAATTGTTTTCAGTTATCCCTAGTACCTCATAAAGAGCTGGTTTTTTTTTTGTGCAGGATCAGTTTCAAAGAATAAATGCCATGTTCAAAGGTTTGTTTGTTCAGAAAACAAAATATACCGAAGTGTTCACTTAATCTCTACAGGGATTGTGTTTGAGTGACTATATGATTGTATTCTGTTCACGTTTAACAATGAGCATTGAATTTAGAAAGTTTATATTTTCCTTGAAGTGAAATAATGTAAATAATAGAATAAGCAGCAATACATATACCAGAATGTGCCTTGTGTTAATTGTGATACTAGCAATAATGTTGAGGATAACAGAGCTGATCTTCAGTATTTGCAAGCACTTGCCTACACGTGGAATTGTTTAGGAACAGCACTTCTTGAATAACTCCATGTGCTGACAGTGTTGTTTCTGTTTAGCTTAACACACTTTGATGGGCTAAATTAAACAGAAATAAGGCAACCTTATTCTGGAATAAGTGTGTCTACACATGGTGTTATTCAGGAATAGCTGTTCTTGAGCAGTCATTACTAAATAATTCCATGTGTAGGCAGTCCTTTAATCTAGCAAATTCTTAAGTCATTTCTGAAAACATGATTTCGTTTCCTGTGTTATTAAGGGACAGTCTAAATATTTTTATCAAAGGTATTGTTTTGAAAAAAACAGTTCAGTCCCAGCTGGTCTTGGAAGTTGTAGGCTTGATAAAGAGTATAATTTTTTTTATATAGGTATTTTTATTTTTTTTTTTAGTTAATATAGTGCAAAACAAGAAAAATATACAGCATACGAGCATTTTTCAGTGCAGTGATTCAGTCAGACTGGTCTGAACAGATCTAGAGTATCTTTACTAAAAAAATGACTGGAGAGAGGTGATTATTGCTTTAAAGTTTTTTGCCTATTAGTTTTGCATCTGGTTGTATATTAAAATTAAGACAAAGAATTAAAAGTTTCATTAGTGACAGAATAATACTGTAAATAATGCTGTTTGCCTTTTGATGAAAATTTGGTTTTTATAATAAGGGGATTTTTTTTCTATATATTAAGTAGGTACTTGGAAATATGTTACAGTCAGGAGCTTCAGGGCCAGTAATGTTCAGCACTTACATTCTTCTTCATACAAAATGTGTCTTAATACATTTATCCAATTCACTTGTAGGGATGCTGGAGAGGACTCTTCATGAGGGACTGTAGTGAGAGGACAAGGGGTAACGGGTTCAAGCTTAAACAAGGGAAGTTTAGATTGGATCTGAGGAAGAAATTCTTTACTGTAAGGGTGGTGAGGCACTGGAATGGGTTGCCCAGGGAAGTTGTGAATGCTCCGCTGCTGGCAGTGTTTAAGGCTGGGTTGGACGTAGTCTTGGGTGGCATGGTTTAGTGTGAGTTGTCCCTGCCCATGGCAGGGGGGTGGAACTAGATGATCCTAAGGTCCTTTCCAACCCTAACTATTCTATGATTCTATGATTCTGAGTTACAAGTGGAAATCTGTGTTCAGCTTGGCTATTTGAAAAGGTGTGTTACTGCCTTGAAAATGGATTGCATAAAAAGATTCAGAATTTAAAACACATGTTTTGAAAAACCATCGTATTATGTAATCATAGAATCATAGAATAGTTTGGGTTGTAAAAGACCTTTAAAGATCATCATGCCCAACCCCCTTGCAATGAGCAGGGACCTCTTCCACTAGATCAGCTTTGGCTCTCTCCAACCTGACCTTGAAAGTTTCCAGAGATGGGGCACCTACAAACCCTCTGGACAACCCGTTCCTTCTTTTACCACCCTTGTAAAAATATCTTCCTTATATCTGCTACGTCTAAATCTGCTCTCTTTTAATTTAAAACCACTACCCCTTATTCTGTCACAGCAGGACCTGCTAAAAAGTTTTTCTTTTGCTTCACTCCAAGAAACCCAGCTGATGCTGTTGCTTGCACAGGCCCTGTTTGTGCATGCACACCTAAGCACATTGCAGCAGCAAGTCTCTGCAGGGATCAAGATTGCCAGTTTATCCATGCACTGCAGTTGACATTTCTGGAACCAGAAACTTCCCTCCCTCCTTGTCCTTCTTTCAATCCTGCCTCAAATCCCATTTCTTTGCCTGAATCTTCCCATCAGCTTCTGGGGACAGGGAGTCAGGTACCAAAGAACACACGATGACAAGTACAGCTTTTCTGTTAGAAAAATCAGGAAAATGTTTTGAAGGTTGAAGTAAACTTTCAGCTAGAGCCACATACCTGATTTTTCATTGATCAACCATAGCACTTTTTAGAAACTATTATTTGACTTCACAATGGCTGAAGTATACACTATGGTGCCAGCTAGACTTTTCCTTGGTCTATGTGAGGACAGGAGACTGGCCATTACATACATTCAGAAGCCTATTTGGATTAAGCATGGCACACAGAAGCTCGGTATATGTTGTGAAATTCCAAGGAAGTACATGGATACACAACATTATAGTAGAAAAAAAGTAAATTATTTCTATTCATTTTGGACAGTTCATATCAAAAATAAAAGATTTTCGTTTGAAATGGTTGTGTTTTTTTTTTCCCTAAGAACAATGTACATGAAATTATAAATACAATTTGAAAAAATCTTTGAATTGTGAGAAATGTGAATCCTGATTTCTTCCCCTCTCTGAAAACAAAGCAGCTTTTGAAAAAAAAACAGTTTTTAGACAGACTATAATTTTTATTCATTCTTATTAGAAATGAATGAGCCTCAATAACAAAATATTCAGCATTACCTTATAAAAAGGCTTTTTTGTAAAGAATGGTGCATGAAAATAATTGGTAAGAAGTTCAGAGTATGTTGTGTTTGTTAAAAAAACATGTTCTGGGTCAGAGGTTTTTTTTGTATTCAGGAGTGTAAATATGCAGCATGGTATACTATTGTTAATTCAGAACAGTAAAATGTGCACAATTCAGATGGCAGAGAGATATTTAAACAAGCATCAAAAGTCTACGGCATGTGAATACTTAGTATGGACTTAGTATTGTATTAATAATGAGGGTGCTGTTGGAACAAGCAATCACTTCCTGTAGCAAATTTCCTTACAGTAAAGAAGTAAAGAAAAGATGTATACCCTTTTTTTTGGTTTCTTTCTGTGGCATACAAGTCTTCTCTTTTCTGTGTGCATACAAAAACGTAGATTTTGCAGCGTTTTCTCCCACTCACATGAATTGCATTCTTAACTGCAGGCAGCCAAGCTAGCCTTCAATGTAAGCCTTTCTCCTAAACACCAACGTTAAAAAATTATCCTGCCATGAGATCATAGCTGACTTAATTAAAACAAGGCTAATGTGGAGCAGAATTGTACCTTATTTGCTTCTTGATATCCTGTTCTTTTCTCTCTTTATCATAATGGAATTGGGTAAGAAGAACTTGACTGCAGTTTTGCTCCCATAAACAAAGGGAATTTTGGCAAGACCAAGATGTACAGACAGTATTATTGCAAAGTCATAAATGGGATTTCTGTAGATTCTCTGTTACCTTTTCTGCAGAATGCCAATAGACTCCTTATTGGGCTGTGGCTCTTCAGGATAGGAGGCTTGATGACTAAACAGTAAGATTGTTGTTATGCTGATACTTGGGCTCAGTTCTATAGAGTAGTGTATAACCATGAACTGTTGAATTAGCAGTGGGAAGGAATACTGAATGTGTAAAACATTGGGCAATGATACTTCTGATACCCAGCTGTTGATCAACAGCCTTTTGGTTGTTTAAAATCATCTTTAGTTTATTTCCTCTTATGAAGTTGCTTGAAAATCTCATAAACCTGGAATTTAGGTTAACCAAGCCAACAGGCTTGTGTTAGGTGTCTCTTTTATATGTCTCTGTCAAATGCACACTGATCACCACAGCCTTATGCAAGCTGGTTTTGGGGCGTTGACAGACAGGCTCCTAGAGTGCCACAGCCACGCTAATAGATCAGTTGATCAGTTTGCTTTCAGTCTTTGTGAAAAAACAGGACAATTCTGTTAGGAAAATGAAAGAAAAATGAAAGTGAAGGAGCCAGTGCTAGCTTTCGACCTTCTAGGGAGAGATGAGTCTCTGTTTGGGAAAATGGTTCTTATCCCTTCTTTTTTGTCATGGTACTTCTGAGAGGCAGACCTCTAAGCTTCCACCCTCTCTCAGGCCAAGTGTTAAGATTTGCATTTTAAAGGCTGTTTAGATGTGGGCTGCCTCCCTTTCTATTTGTGCACGATTCTCATAAAATGTCCATGCAGCTCTGCCAGACCCATGGAAGGCACCTCCAAAGTACCCTTAAAATAAACATGGTTACATGTGATTTAGTATAGCACATGAGGGAGAAATCTCTGTTAAGCCCCATGTCAGGATTTTGTTTGAAGTCTCAGGCTTTAATATACTTATATTTAATTAGAGATGTTCAAAACATTGTTTTGCTTTAGACCAGATACCCGTACAGGTTTAGCGGCATTCAACTTGAAAATTGCTGCAGCCTCCCTTTTCTACTCTGGGTAAACTAGCAAATTGCAGTTCAGTGTTTGCTTTGGGGTTGCACTGGTCTTTGGATTTAATACTGTCCCCTGGAGCCCCTTTAGATGAGGTAGTGTTCTGGTCCATCTGTAGCTTGTGTTCTGTTGGAGTAACATGTTGCTTCTCTAAAGCTTTAGAGAAGGAAGGGACCAGGTATCAGTGGAAGTTTCTTGTGGATTCATGCTTCTTGCTTAGTTCACTCTGTAAAAGTAAGTGCTGCATTTTGTAGGTTTTAGGTTTGTTGTTTGTTTGTTTCTTTGTTTTTTAATAGGAAGAGAGGAAAAACCCAAATACATTCCAGGTTTGAGTTTTGTTTTTGTTTCGTTTTTGGGTTTTTTTTTGGTTTTTTTTTTTTTTTTTTTTCTTTTTTTTTTGGGGGGTGGTTTTTTTTTTTGTTTTTTTTTTTGGGGGGGGGTTGTGTTTTTTTTTTTTTTTTTTTTTGGTTTGGTTGGTTGGTCGTTTTTTTTTTTTTCTTTCAGTTGGAAGGATTGTTAAAAACCTCCTGAAGTTATGTGCAAGTAGATGTACATTTTGTTAGTGTGTCACACTGACCCGACCTTTCTGTGTAAACAGGGTTAATGAACCTTGCAAGGCACAGGATAACAAAGAGGAGCTTGGGAGTAGTGAAAATGGCCTCAACATTAGCTGGGGAAATGGGTTGCTCTCCAAGTATGTCCATTTGGCAGCACTTTCAGGCAAGCAACCTGACATTTCCTGTCTCTTTTTTTTTCTTCGTTTTATTCCTTGTCCCATTCTTTTCAGCCTGCCAGCTATTTGAGAAATTGACTTTATTCATATGCACAAAAGGCACAGTTTGCAGATGCCTCCTGGTCCTTTAAGGTTATTCATTCCAGAGCAATGCAAAACTAAAATACACATTGTGTGGGTGAAAACAGGTTAAGACCGCTACTGCTGCTAAATGATTTTTCTTGCCCAGGTAAGTCTTGTAGGCAGCCTGTATGACAAGCTGCAGCAGAAACGTAAAAAGCCAGAATTAAGCCATTACTTTAGTCTTTAAGAATTATGAATGGAGGTACGTGTTTATGAATTGTGGTGCTGTGGGTTTACTTACTATATAAAAAGTTAAAACACACTGCTATTTGAAAACAAACACTATTAGCCCATGCCTACCCCTTTTCTCCCTGCTCTCTATGTTTTACATTTTCTTTACTTTAAAAGAAACCCTTTCTGATTAAGGATCATGTTGAAAACTCAGCAGTTTTTAATCCAGCTCTCTGCAGGCTGCAGTTCATGCTTCATTTAACTGATCAGTTCCACTGCTACATTACTAGACGAAATCACCAGTTTGAGGAGAGAAGCAATTATAGTAAGTCATAAAAATGGAAGACCCCACATTTTAAGAAATTAATTCCAGTTTAAAAACTCTCCACTTCTTATGCAGATGATTTGGAGTGTGTTTTTGTATATGACCAAATGAATGGCACACTTTTTAGTGTTTGCTACTCTTTGTATAAAGTGAATCCTGATCAAAATATTAAGTACGTGTTTAGCTGTTCAGCAGAGACTGTTAGACAGATTATTCTGTGTGCTCTGAAATAGCAGTATGGACGCATGTGTGAAAGTTTCAGCAAAGTAATGCATAAATGCTGCTGTGAACTCTGAGTGTCAGACTTGAACAGTAATTGTTAATGCGTATCTTGAGGTTAGTGTAAGTAGGGCTTCAAATCAACAAAGTTGGTGCTTGTAATTTTGCAGGGTTGCTGGAACATAACTGTGTGAACAGATGTATTGTCAGGGACAGCAAATCAGACAATGAGAGAAGATGCTGTTTGGAAAATAAATTCCATGTCCAGCTAGTGGAAAAAAAAAAAGGTGTGGGACCAGCTGTGGAGCCCAAAGCACTCCCATGGACTACTGCATAAAACTTGTTCATCTTACCATGCTATAATCCTTGAAGAGTTCTTGCTAGTGTGTATTCTTGACCTAAACTCCCACAGGTTCAACACAATTGCAACATGTGCTTTGAAGGTTCAGAAAGGTTTTATCTGTAAAGAAATGCTGCCGAAGTCAGACTGCCTGTCCTCTCTGCGTATGGATGTGTATATAGGAATGTATATGCGTTTGTGTAAAAAACATAGTAAGTTTTTGTTTACACTGGGTGTGTAATAATTTATTTAGCTAGTTAGTTTACTTTTTGCTTATTCATACTTCATTTTGTATGAGTAGTTGTGATGACAAGTTCATATTAACTCTTTCTTAAGCACAATACTGCTTAAATATGAAACAATTTTTGCCAGTGGAAGCTTTCTTTCTTTTTTTTTTTTTCTTCCCTCATTCACGTTTTTTTGTGTTGTCTCAGTTTCTGTTCTTCACCAGTCCTTCCTCAAAGACTACTGACAAGACTCTTGGACTAACTCACCTTATTATAGCTGAAAGTATAGTGATTTAGAACATCTTTCAGCAGACACCTCAAACTGGGATAGTTGAAGCACTGAGCATTTCTTATTAAAATATAAACCCACTGTATATTTGCTTAGCTATTAAACGTTTATGCTTCTCTTCTGAATAGGAAACATACTATTGTCTTGCTAGAACTTACCTTGATACCTTAGATATTTAGGGCACTGTACGCTGGTTTAGTTACATGAATCCAATAGTTGCTAGTCACATGGAAAAATCTACGTTTGCCATTTTCACAGTTATCATTTGCAGATGCCATGTTTTATATCTGGGCATGCTATAAAACCAAGACCATGTTAGAAGTTGGAAAGTTGATTAGATAGGCCTACCTCTGAAGGCTTTTCATGGTGTCAGATTATTTTTTTCAGTATGTCAGCTCCATGAGCATCTGTTGCAACAGCGCAAAGAAGCTGGTTGTTTTGAGATGTTTAGTCAGTGCCCTACAGGTGAAAAATGTGTTATACTATTAGATGCATTTATGGCAAATATTACTACAGCAATGCAGCTCCTCACATGGGATATTACAGCCTGTGACCAAGGACATAAAGTCACTAAACTCATCTTGTGAGAGAATATTCAAGTTCTTTCTGCGATTGGTCTGTTGCAGCAGAGACCACAACAAGTTGTGGGGATTTTCTTTTTCCTCTAGCACTCTGGCTTTACTTTCCAAAGCAGTAAATGTATTTCTCCATAGGGTGTGCCCCAAATTTTGCTTTGAGCTGTACATGCTCAAATGAAGCAAATTCACTCCCAAGTTACACCACTTTATAAGGCATATCTGTTTCTTATAGGAGCAAAGATATATATATAACTTTTGGCCTAGACTGATGCTGAAGTTAGCACGTATTTATATTTCTTTCTGAACAATCCTACAGAAACAAAATCATGTAAGATGACAGGCCATATGACTTGCTATAATGACTTAGTCATTAGGGCTAAAGACCTAAGGATGAGATGTTTTTAGGAAGACAGAATTAGGTACATCTAAAGAAAACTCTCTTCAGTAAGCAGCACCAGTTAGCCGAAATAAGATGAGTTCTTCTTAAATTGCTTGGAAAATAACAATTTTCTCTCTTCTTGGTAAAAACAAACTAACTTAAGCTAAGTGGGATATTTTGGTGTGTTGAATGCATTTTGTTATAGATAGTGTTTCAGGCTCAATGACTTAAGAGATTGCTGAAAGCACAAGGTGTTTGGGGATATTTTTACATTTTTACACTGTAGGTAGGTGACAGCCTGACATAGTTGATTAGGCAGATTCTGTGTTCTCATACAGCATTTCCTTTAATAGTAGCTCTACAGTCAAGGGGAGCTTACTGTTAAGTCCAGGAAATATCATTTGGCCATGTAATTATTCCCCATACTTTTGGAGGCAGAGGAAGAAAATGCAATGGGTTTCAGTTTGGTTTGTGGGTTTTGTATTTATAAAAAGATGCTTTAGGTTAATCCATTTTCAATGTCAAGAGGATAAATCTGACAGGAGTCAGAAGAGCTCCAGTGGGACTAGCACTACAAGTTACAAAACAGCTAACATCATCCAAGACTAATTTCTTTCCCCTGTTTGTCCTACTGTGGAGGGAGAGTTAAAAGGCAATTCTTGGGGAGTTGAAAAGCTCCATAATAGGGCTCCTCTCTCTAAGGGAGCAAAACTGCTTTGTGGCCTTTGTCTTCAGGCTGCTAATAAACCATCCCATGCTGTGAAGCTTTGAGTTCACTTTTAATTCAACTTCAGTTCAGCGTCCATCAGCTTTGGTTTCCCTGTCTTTGTGAGTTGTTTTTTTCTTAAATACATGCTGTATCTAACTCACATTTGAGCTTTTTCGTTCATTGCCTGAGTGTATAAATGTACCAGCTTCATAACACCGTGTTTGGCAATTTTTGTCAAAACATAGGAATTGTCAGAAGCATTTCAGTAGCTGAGAGTTTTGATAGTTATTGCTGTGTTTCTGACTTAGTGCACTTTTTTTTCCCTTTTTAAAGTGTCTTACAGATGCGAGAATAAATTTACACGTATGAATCTGAGTCAGATCTTGTGGACTGTTCATGAGGACACATTATTCCATGCATTTGGGGTTTGGCTGATCCGACTCTTTTCCTCTCTCCCTACCTGAGTTATGTAATAAGTCATTTACGAACATACTTTTCTGCCTATTGTTCCTGCTCCTGTTTTTCCAGAGGAGACCAAAATATAGTACCTGGACTTGTAAATGCCAAGTAATTTGCGGATGACAAATTTACAGCTTTGGCAAGGGATGGTTTTGGGGGATATTCAGTTAATTTTGTGATTCATAATGTCTGATATTGGGAGAGCAGCTGGAATGGGCTAGTTCAAGCCCTGTTAGCCCAGCAAGGTACTGTTTACTGCCTTTGTACCTAGAAAGAGCTTAGGGAATGATGGGAATAAGGGGGATCTCCCGCCTTCTGGTGGGAAACAATCACATGCCTGTGATGGTGGCTGGGGCTGGGCAGGCAGCATTGCCCTCCAGGCTTTGTCTGTTTGGCCAGCTCTGTTTCAGGGCTCTTTATTCAAGGTAGTGGTGTTCTGTGCTCTCTGATGCTTAACCCTTAAACTGCCACTCTTCAAGTATGGCCAGCACTAAGTGATCTGGACCAGTGCATATGCACAGCCAGCGCATCTTGACTTCTGAGGAGCCATCCTGACAAATGCTGGTGTGATCATGTCTAGAGGCAGAGGGAGCTCCTAAAATAAAACTTAAAATCACAAAGCAAAGGTACCACAAAATTTGCTTTGTTTGGGGCTTTACTTGCCTAATTCATTTAAATGTCCCTGCAGTCACATCCTTTTCAAGTGAGATTAAAGTTGTTGCAGTTTCTGTCAGAAGTCATTTGAAATCAAGTGATGGTGCTGCGTATCACACTGAGAATTAGCTGCATTTGTGCAGGCACATTTCCAGTGGTAACAACACATGAACGAAGTAGATGAAGGTAGTATAGGGTAGTGTGTTACATAGAGAACAAGGGAAAGGTCTCATGCAGGAGAAAGGCTGGCATGAGGTATGAAATACCATCAGTTTTGTAGTGAGCCGAGGCAAAATGCTTTTACTAAAGGCTTGGGTATTCTTCAGTAAAAGTACAGCAAATTGGTAGATTGGTCTCAAATAATCTAGTTTATGCCCTTTCAAGTTTGCAGGGAGAGCAAAGAAGCTGGATAGTCAAGGGTTTTCACTATAAATGGTTTTCTCATCTACTTTTCAAGAAATTTATTTTCTCGATCTTGGATTTGGTGGGTTATATAAACCTGTAAGCACTCCATGGTCTTCGCATTTTGGTAGGATCATATGTGATTAGGTCTTGCCAAGTAAAAGTTTGGAGACTGATGGATATCTGCTGTTGTCTTGTCAAAAGCAAGTCTACAAGAAATCAAAACAGCATGAATATTAAGCGTACAGTTGGAAGTCAGTTTTGTGTCTTTATAAAGGTACAAAAAGCTGATTATTTCTTGCTATTAACTTGAAGGGAAGTGAATTAGTCTTACAGTAGGTATCGGAGAACTTAGTCACACATTTCACTTTGTTTCTGACTGGGTACTGCTTTTGAATCTATTCTCAGATGTGGAACTAGAGCATGTACGTACCTCAAAGAATAAACTCCTTACTGTGTTGGAAATATGTTAGGAATTGCTGTTTGCAGCGTGTTGTGTGTATGATTGCCTGAAGAATGGGCTGAGTGGTTTTTTTCAGTTCTTGGTTTGCAGCTTGATTTTTATCCAAAATGTAACAAATCAAATTCGCTTACATTTCAGGAGGTGAAATGTGGGTAAAATTTGGTTTGCTACTAATGGATGGAAAAAAGCTAAGTACTCCAAAAACTGGAGGCCCAAATGGGAAGGGGAAATAGGAAATTCAAGGGGTGGGAAAAAGGAGATATGATGAAAATTGCAGATCAAGACAGGGAAGGAAAGGAAAAACAGGGCAGACTTTGTAACAGATGGAAGATTAGATTGAGAGTTTTTTATGCTTTGAAAGAATTTAGGATGCTAAAAGGGAAATAACAAAATATAAAAAAAAAACGCACACAGGAGGAGTCATTATATGAAAACAGCACATAACCTGAAACTAAATACTGAAATTTTATGATAATTTGGGAGATTTTTTTTTAAAACAATAGTATAAAAAATGTAATTCTGTGCAATATCAGATTTTTTTTTCTTTTTTTCTTGGTTTTGAATAACCTGAGCTTGTTCATGATTGAGAGATATTTCTAAAAAAATTTTTCCTGCAAAACCCAACTAATAAAACCTAAGTGTAGTTGGGGAAAGAGGAATACTTTATTTTAAAATTTCATTATCTGCCACTGTCCTACCATCATTCTTTGATTTTAGCACTGAAAATCGAGCTGACTTTCGCCAGCTAGTTAAATGCAGCTGAGAACACATGTTGAGAGGGCAAAGGCTTGCACACGTAAATGTGATTTTGTACCCTTGGTTCATGCCAAAAGAAAATACAATTATTCTCAACTCAAAAGTCTCAGTGGGAACCCTGGCCATTGTCAGATGGGTGCTTTGTGCACATCTGCGGCATTGCCCAATGCTTGACTTGACTGCTCACCCTTTCATTGAGGATAAACAACGAAATAGAAACTCCTGCTTGTGTAGCTAAAAGGATATGAAAGGGTATGTCCTCATTTGAAGCATTCTAGCAGAGTAGCCTGGCTTGGGGCAACTGCAGAAGGACAAAAAATGTCTGTATTTTACCAGGTCAGAATACTACTTCATATATATAGCTGTAGCACCATGGATAAATAATTATTCTTAAGACTTTTAAAAATGTATATATATCTGAGATCTGAAGCATTAAAAGTAGATCTCTAAACAAACATGTCAACTGTGATTAGTGTTGTGTACAAACAGACTGTCATGTAGTCCATATCTGTCTCCTATTTAAGTTGCCTTCAATAAGAGACACTGTCAAATATTCAGAAAAGCAGTTTTCCAAGTTTCAGTTTGTTCATTCAAAATGGGGAAAAATCAACATGCTTAAAAGCACTTACAGTTACTTGTTATTAAGAGAACTTATATTTTTCTCTCAGAAATTATCATTCCATTAAATGCAAGTGGCATTACTTAGGTATCTATCTGATGTGTGGCTCTATTCCTGGTGTAGTATTTCTGACAATAATTGTTTACTCTGAAGTTGTTTTGACCCAGGAATAACCATAGGTTTAAAATTGGTGTAATTGTTTATGCCTTCAAAACAGTCCTCACAGGAAAAGGACAAAACTAAGTATAAAACCAGTCCCTGACCAGAAGAGCAGCAGAAAATTTTGGTTGGGTTGATAAATTATGTCGTGACAGGTTCATGCAATCATTCCAATGCAGTTTAAAGTTGTAGGAGCCTGCAGTAACCCTGCAAGATGACACAGGCTCTTACCTTCAGAGTTTTTAATGCAAACCAACTTCTCTGATCAGAGATCTTGGATAGTCTAGTCACACCTCAACAGAGCCCCTGGAACAGATGGAAATTTATATGTTACATGAAATAATCATGATGGAGAAGAGTTGCAAAATGACTTCAGAAAAACTGCTTGGTGTCTTAACTAGACCAAAGGGAGGAAGCAAGGGCACATCCTCAGCTTGAACTTAGCAAGTAAACAGGGACTTTGCCAACAGCTTGTGTAAAGCCAGGCCTATATACGACACATACTGTCAGCAGGCTCCTTTTATATTTTTCAGTACTGCTGCACCCTTTCACATAAACCTTCTGACTTTCCCCCAGGGTAGCTCCCACCACACTGATGCAGTCATTCCTTACCTGGATGTCCAGTTGCCCACTGTTTCAGGAGATCCCCCTTTCTTGGCACTTAGTGTCCTGTAATCATTTTCCAAAGAGGAGAAACTAAGCAGCATTCTGTCACAATAAAATGTGTGGACTTTGATCCTTTCATGTGACTATACTGATGCTAATGAGTGACTTAGCATTGTACATAAAGGATATATGATTTGCGAATGAAACGTGTGCAATTTCCCCTTAGAAATAAACTTTGTTTCATGTATTTCATACACTGCTACTTTCATACACTTCAAAATGAATTATCTGCTTCAGCCCCTGTCTCCACTTCTCCCCCACTGCTACATAGGGAGAGGACTGCATGACAGTCCATTTGCACACAACAGTAATGCCTCTCAATTTAGACAAGTGGAAAGCCCATTTGCTTCTATAAACTCAAGACTCCACGCTTTAAGAAGAAATATATTTAACAATGCCCCTGCAGAAAATAGCAAGGAATTTAAAGTTATAGGCAAAAGGTACAGCAGGCAGATGTGCCGTCATTTGCAGGGATTAACCTTTTAGGCACTAGCAAAATACTTTCAAAACTGGTATCTCATTTTAACTAACAAATAGCAAGCTTTTTCTGAGCCGCAACAATCATCCTCATGAAAATCTTTTCAGATTTTAAAAGAAAACTCAAATCAGGATTTACACATTGGAGAGTTTAATAGCAGTCTCGGTGGCTTTGTAGAAGGTGACTTTGCTGGGAGAGATTCAAGTGTTAACACCTAGTGCCATTTTAGGTGACCTCACTTATCTTGCCTGATCTACAGCTAATCACATCTGCCAATCCGTGCAGGTGTCTTGAATACTACAGAAGTGCCTAAAAGAGCACTGTGTGCCTCTCTGCTTGCGTCGAAATCGCAAGCTGTTTAAGCTCTTGCTTGATTTGTAGGAAAAAGCTTCTGGGTGAAGCATTAAGTGAAATTTTGACAGCTTATAGGCTTCATAAATGACAGAGGTGATTTTCAAAAGAAACAGACCTAAATGCTTGAAAGTATCCCATTAAGTAATTCCTTTGGTCAACATGTTCCTTCTGTCAGGTTTCAATCAGTTAGCCTTCCTTGTTTCAGCTGCAGGTACTATGTAAATTAGCAAGCATTCTCAAATGTTTAGACATATGCATGTATAATGTTCTTCATATACATATATAAATGGAGTTAGGGTTTATAAAGCAGCTTGTAATGGTGATTTGGTAGTAACAAAAATTATCCTTGCTGTGAGTGGCTGCAGTCTGTACAACTTCTTGATGGACCTGCCAACCATGGGTTGCCTTTAGCATCTGGTGCATGGCTAGAGCTTAGAAACTACTGTTTGCTGGAAGTTCAGGCAATAAAAAACCAACTAGATAATTGCCACTTTACGTGACTGTGTCCAACTTGATCTGAATTGATCCCAAAACTATTGGCATTATTTCTTTTATGTGGGGTTTTATTTTTTTTCTGAGATAAGTCTGCTCACTTAGCAATTGCAAAAATAGAAACTCGTTCAATGATCTAGAGACACATGTCTCCAGTAGCTTGTTTCTTGTAATTTCAGGAAGCTTGATGAAAATGAGAGGAAAGTCGTTGATTACCTCAAATCATGTTTGTTCATGGCAAAGAGTGTCAAGCATGTTTGCATACAAGGTGCATCTTGATGGATGTCATGCAGTTTTGAATTTCTCTCGCAGCAAGGCATGTTAGTTTCTGTCACTTTTCAGAGCAAAATATTTTTTCTCAGCTATTACAGAAGAATGAAGGTAAACATAAAGTCCTCACTGCCGTCATGGGAGCTAGATAATATGGTGTCTTTGAGGTTCTTTACTTAATATCTTGCTGGATTTAGTGGCTAACTGAGGCAAGTATTTCCAGCAAACGTGTTAGTAAAAATCCAAGGATTCACAGTCAAGACTCTGAGGGAGTGGAATTGAGATTTTTTTTTATGCTCAGTTTTATGTAAATAACAGGTAGTATACAAGAAAACAGCTTCTAAAGTTGGAGAATGAAGGCTCAGAAAAGAAAAAGCATACTAAATTCTTGGCAGATCAGTGTAGTGTGTATGTGTATGGGTATGAAAAAGCCAGTGAAAAAGCTTCAGAGCTCAAAATGCCCTTATTTGTTGTCTCAACTACAGCAAATGGTGGTGGTGTTTTTCTTACAAATATTGGTTTGGGTTAGCTACAGGAGTCAACTGATACTTCTTCCCAATGACTGCATTGGTTTTTTGTTTTGACACATTCGGACTAATCAACCTAAATGACATCATGGACATCAAATTGCACTGGCATACATCCTAAAAATCATCTTTTTGGAAACATTCAGCTAAATTTCCATCAGTGGAGAATGTAGTCTCAGCAAAAGCAAGACTTTTTGCAAGACTGTGGCAAGGTTAAGGGGGCTTCTGTCAGAAAACTTGAAATACACTATATGGAATGGGTCTCCCATCCTACGTGAGAGCCATTTAGATTGGACATTATTCATTTCCCTCCTCATTCTTCAGGAGAAGCAAAAAACCTAGACTTATTTCATCATAGGAGACCGTGTTAGTATTATAGTCCTTTCCATGAAGGAGGGAGTGCCATGTCTTGTTTGGTGGATTCTTGAAAGGGTCCTGGCCTACTTTTAGCTGTAACGCTGCTATCATCTCACATAGTTTCCTAAGGCACAAAAGAAAACTTAACAAGAAACTGATGGAATTGGGGCTGGAGACTCTCTTGTGAGCTGTGAATGTGGGAAGGAGATGTCTTTATTTTGGTTTTGGTTTTGTTTTTCTTGGTTTTTTTTTTTTTTTTTTTTGTGTTTGTTTTTTTTTTTTATTTAATTTAGAGAGCTTTAAAAGTTTAAAACAACTTCCAAAAAAAATGGTTGCGTCCTGTTGAGCTATTCCGTCTATTAGCCAAAATCAAATGTAGACTGTCTAAACCAGAAGTGTGATGATTTGTTCTTGAGAGGTTCCTTTCTTTTACAGAATACTCCATTTCCAAGCCTTAGTTTTTCTTACCATAGCAACAACTTGTCTTTAAGATTTGTCTAACAGAACTTACCTCCTGTTGTTTACAGGCCATCACTTTGTATTATTTTTATTAGTGAAAACCAGTGTCAGCAAAACAGAATTATTGCTGGTCAGTCTTGGCTTTGTGTCTTTTGTTGTTTCCCTGCACTATTTGATGCTTATGTCATTTTTTTTTCTAAGCAGTTCACTTTCTTCTTTCTGTCTTTGCATTTTGATCAGTATACTATGTACAGGAGATTCAAAAATGCCATGCATTCTTCATGCCCTCTGTGTATAGGGTCATGTTGATAAAAGAGCTGAATCCCCAAACCACACTTTGGAAAGAAAACTAACTGGGAGGAATGCAGTCCTAGTCAATCCACTCCTCTGCAGTCTGCTGAAGCACTGCAAGATAAGGATTTAGTTGCTAGTTTGAGTAGTAGCATAGACCCATTAAGTAAGCTTGTCTTTCACTTATATAAAAATGTTAATTCCTTAGCATACAGGACATACGGCAGAAATTGAGTATGATATGAACCGTTTTCTAATAGAAAATTTGTTCTTCCCTGGCATAAACCTTGATATAGTTGTAGTCTTCAAGAATTTAATATATTCATAGAATAGTTTATGTTGGAAAGGACCTTAAGATCATCTATTTACAGCCCCCCTGCCATGGGAAGGATCATCTCCCACTAGACCAGGTTGCTCAAGGCCCTGTCTCATATTATTTCTTTTCCATGGGAAAGTTTGGGGAACTGCAAACAATTTCACATTCCATTGCTACAGGTGGATGGACTAAATATTTATTGAAGGGATTTTGATGCTGTTATCTCAGGAAACGATATTTCCAAAGGAAGGCTAACAAATTTTTTGTGCAGTTGGCCTACAGGTACCCTCAAGCACAAAAAAATAACATGAAGTTGTGGGGGGCTGTTACTGAGAGTTACTGATGTACAGAAACTTGCTGAGAAGAAAATTCAATGAAATCAAGATGTCTGGATTTAACTGTGATAAAATAAAGCTTGCAGCTGTCTTCATTGTCTTGTATAAGTTTGGAATACGTAAGTGGGCTGATGTTAAGGAATAATTGATTATATACTGACCTTTTCATGCAAGATTGGAGTGCTAAAGCATGTACTCTTTGACTTTTGGAAAAGTTGGCTGAAGAGGAGGAAGCTGTGCTGGTGATTTCTTTTGGTTAGCCTTATGCTTATGCCCAGGAGCTAAGCGGGGCTGTAGGAAGGCAGCCTTTTTATGTCCTGTCCTGCTGTGACCTCAATTCTTCAAAGTACGCTGATGACCAGTCAGGGTAATTGGTATCTTTTATATAAGGTGAGATGCTTTTAACACAGTGGGGAGCAGAGTTGGGCTGCTCTCTAATATATGTCAGCTGCTTGTAGCCTCAAGGACAGTACTGAAGTCAGCATTAATGGGAAATATCCCTTTATCTGTTGGAAAACACATCAGTTTGTCTGGTTGAGATGAATAACTGTAGTAAGGAGAAGTAACTACCTTGGGAGTAAGTATTGATACAATCCTTACTAATATAGGGCTATTTCTTCCTAATACTAATTTTGTATTGCAATAAATGTAAAAAACAAAGCTTCACAATACAAAATATTAAAAATACAGAGAAACAAAATTGCTACTTATAAAAACAACTCTTTGGAAGTATTTGGAGTCAACCTTCATGTGATCCTATTCATGTCTACAGAAAAAATTGTAGATGGAAGCAGTATTACACCAGTGTTCCCTCCAAGTGAACAATCAAAGAGCAACATTTACAATGTAAATAAGTAAGAAAAACTAAGTAGAGAATTTTTGAGTGGAGTTTACAGGAACTGTAAATTATATGCAGTGTGTGAACTATTATCAAATTTTGTGTCATGTAGAAGAGGTTGACTTGTGGTTTTAGAAGAATAGAAGACTAGCATCAAAGAGTATTGAGCTGAATTGGAAATACGTATATATATAAAGAAACCCTTGGAATTGCAGAATCAATATTTTTTAAAACCTCAGGTGTATAATCAGTCACGCTTTACAGAATGCCAACTTGAATGTACCTGTTAGGCTAGGAATATATGAGCTCTTGGAAAATGTCTTGGCAAAACTGACTGGAAATCAGATTTCTTTTTTTGAAGTATCATGCCATGGCTACCTTGCAGACTAGTTTGTTCCAGAATCACATCCCTCTTTCTAAGAGTAAAAGTTTGTTCACTGCTAACAAGAGAAGATTAAAATATATTTGCAAATATAATAAAATGAAAAAAACTTGGTATACTGATATTGTTATCTACTGATACTGTTAATCAAAGCAATTCTAAAAGTCTTACCTTATGGAAATGGGGTTATGGTTCCCTATACCAGATATTAAGAGCAGAACTGAAGATACTTTTACTAATGTATACTTTTGGTTCCTAGATTTTTTTTTTCCACGTTTACTTCCAATCTTCCTGAACCTTTTCAGATAGCTTTATGTAACATTTAATTGCTAAAATAAGATCCATTGAATAAAGGTATGGTTGCTGATATTCAAATCTAATCTGTTATTACACTGAAACTTTTCTGAAGTCAAGGTTTGAACTCTCAGAAGTGTTTGTTTATCTTGGAGGAGATATCCCAGTGATTAATGTTAAGAATAAGTTGTTGATTGGTGTTTGGGAGAACCTTTTCATGGAAACAATAGAGTATTATATTCTACTTTAACTACCGTAGAACAATATTTAAGCTTTACTCTATAGAAACAATAGTCTTATTTATATATCCCTGCTTCTAAACCAGGGTTGCAGTTTCTGGCTTGCTATTAGGTTGAAAGTGCCCATTAATATTTTCAGTGTTTGAAGAATTCAGTTCTATACCAATATGCAAAATTAAGCAAGTGGCATTTTTCAGCCTGACTGTCATCTAAGCTTACAGTAAAAAACTGTGCAATAGAACTGCTAGCTGTATTTTGAAAATAATGAGAGATATACGAAGATGTGAGACATAACAGGCTAAACCCTCCTTCTTTTGAGTCTTCCTTTTCAATCAGGCTGCCCAAGCCCTCTTTCTCTTTTTATACTGTTGCCCAGGGTAAGAGCACTTGGTGCACCACAATTCTTGCCAATACAAAGTCATCCAAGAAGATGAAGTTCATTAGACCTCAGAATAACTGCTCTTCTCACATATTTGGTCCCAGAAGAATAAAAGTCAGATGTTTGGTGTAGTAACTTTGTAATATTGCTGTTACACTATTTCAGGTTGTTGAAGTTGAGCTGAGCACTGAAGAGCTTGCAGTTTATGAGAATATTTAAACACTGAATGCATAAACAGAGCAGAGCATAAATTCATCTTACACTTTTCATGCTTCAATTTAAGAACAAAGAAGCAAGGCTGAAACCCTTCCTTCCTCAGCCAGAGTCTCAATGATTATAGTTTAGCAAAACTGATTTTCAGGAAGTGGAAGTGTTTCTCTCCATACAGGTGGGGAGAAAGACAAAATTACCACAGAACCTTTATCTGAAATTATGCTACTTCAGAACTTGGCATTTAGTTCTGGAAATAGAGAACTTTTATACTTGAACTAAATTGGTGTTACTTGCTTATGCATAATAAATTATTAATAATATTTTTAAGCCAAATCCATAACTATTGCATTTTGCATTATAAACAAACTTCTGTAAACTGATACATCTACAAAAGAAATATTCATTTGTAGTGAAATTTTGCATACTCCAACCACCTGGCATTGTGTTAAAGTTAGATGTGAGTACACAATTGTGTCTTTAAATAGCCCATGCACTTAGTCCTGTGTTGATCTCATCTTTGCACAGAGGTACACCATTAGACGAAGGAAAGATGATTCCTCATACCATGTGAAAAAATACACATAAAAATGAAATGGTCTGAGTGATTTAGACTAGAGTAATAATTGTATTATTCAATACCAGTGGTATTTTATCTGATACTAGTTGCTTTAATATTACAGTAATGTGGTGCAGCGACCACAATAGTTATCTTTCTCTTTACATACAAACCACATACCTCTGGAGGGTTCATCAGGGACAGGACCACTTCATGTATTATGGAGCTTGAGCTAGGTGCAGCTATTTTTAAAGTAGACCTTGGTTCTAAATAGCCTTTCTCTGTTCATTAGTATAGCTTATCTTTTACAACAGCCTCTTCAGGGAGAAGGAAGGAAATTATCCTTATGTATTAGAAAAAGCCTTCAGCTGGGACACGATGCATGAGAGATTCTGACAGCTATCAAGGCCTATGATTTTGGTTGTTATCGAGGCTTATGGAAGACAGCGAGCTCAAGGAATGTAAAAATTAGCATACAGCATAAATACTAACCTATTTGAAGGATAAAGACAGCATGAAATACTGAAATTCAGACCTAGGATCAGAATTGGCAGGATGTAGCCAACTGCAGGAGCTGCGGAAGTGAAGACCATATCATCACAGATCTATTGAAGGGTGTACAGGTATACAAGGGACAGGAATTGTTCTGACAATGGGAAGGGAAATCTGCAAATCTAGGCAAATTGCATGGGTTTTCTTATTTGAAGCAACCAATTGGATTTTTGAAGGAAAACGAAAATGATATGAATAGAGACAAGAGTGAAAAAAATCAAAGACAACAGCCTTGTGTTTGCTCAAGTGTAGATTGATTTTTGAGCAGCTTTGTATCATGATTTGTGGGTGTAGGGTGAGAGGGAGGACTGCCAAGAAAGGCCATTGTTATAATGGAATCTAACTCAAAAGAAGAGGATTGTTTTCTATATGCCAAAAAATGTCAGCTGAACAAAAAAGAAAAGAAAATGTAATTAAGGGCGGACCTTTATGTACGTATATATTTGAATTTATTAGCTATCAACATTGTCAAACAGAAATGGAATCCGACATTTTATATTCCTAGTTATACGTATTTCACTCCTACTATAATTCCTTTGAAAGATGGTTCATTTGAATGCTGGTCTGGCTTAATGTTTGTTTGCTTTCGGAAAGCAGAGTCTAGAGTAAAAGAAGACATTTCCTCGAGCAGAGAGGGCAAGCGTCCTAACAGTATCCCTACCCAATGTTACATGAATGATTGCTAGAGTCTCATGGAGACACCAGTCTGTCAGTACCCTTACAAACTGTCACATTATTTAAAACTACATTTTGGAAATAACATAGATTTTTCCATTAAAAAAAAACCCTGTTATACTATCACAACTTTTCAGAAAGCAGTATGTACTGCTGTTTATTTCCATGTGCAGCTGAATCATCTTGCAACTGTTTAGTAAGAACTCTGTTAAATCCTTATTTCTGAAGCCTCAGGCTTTCTAAAGTCATGATATGAAGGCTCCCCTTCATGGCTTTACAGGTACATTCCCCTATGAAAATCCACTTTTGGAGTTGAGGAGGTTTGCATGTCCTTCTTGCAGATCTGAATTCCTGCAAAGACTGTCATACTAGCATTCATACCGAGGAGATTTCACAACAGGGAAGGCACTGTGGAACATATTTAAAGTCACATCAATTTCCACCTTATAGCACCTCACCTGTTTTCTGAGTCATTTTATGTGTTCTTCATCCAGGAGTGCATTTTATTGTATCCTGACTCCTACTTCTTTCTCTCCTGTATACTTTCCTATACTTAAAAAAAGGGATTAATGAATTGATGGTATCAGATGTTGTAATTCTGCATTTGAAGATTCTCTTCTCCAAGTTTTTTTGGCCAAAGAACTGCACTGCAATCAAACCAATTATTTGCACATTGCAGTATATTAAAACAGTATGGAACTATCTCCTTAAAGACACAAGTCTGCTATATTCAAGTTTCAATGAACTCAAATTGTTTTTTGCATATCTGATCATTGCTGGGGTACTTGAAAGAGAGATCACATCCATTGCCCTATTTTATTTTACTTTAGGTCATTTGCCTGTATTAGAATTGATAGCTGAGATACAGTCCTTGTGTGTTGGCTTTTGGAACCGGCATATGCAAATCTTTTTTTGACTTTTAACACATGCTTCCTGTTGGTCATTTTTGCTATACATGATCCATCACTGTCTTTTTCTTAGAACATATTTCAAAAGTGTTGGAGTGATGTGCTCATTTCCTGTCTTTTTAAGTTCAGGCACATTCTTTTTTATCTTGGGAACATCATTTAGTAACCCAGGGTCTCTTAAGATCAGACAATGAAAGGCTCCACCACATTTTCTTGCTAAGGAGGTGGTGTGAAGATGACATCATTCATCTGTTCTAGACACTGACTCATAGGCATTTGACCCGAGGGTGGAACGCAGTAACAGGGGTTAACATGAAGTCATCTGCGGTTGCACAATGTGTTTCACAGTTGTTTTTCCTCTCCTTTTTTTAAGCCATCTAAATAATTGCACAGTGCACAACATAATAAAGTTCAGAAAGTAGGGAAAACATTGCTTTTGGGGCTCTTCCCAGGGTGCTTTGTAGACCGCAAAAAAAAAAAAAAAGTAGGAAAAATTTTGTGATAAACTATTGGATTTTATGTTTGGATGTAGAAATAGCTTGTCCAGTAGCCAGAAAATGTAAAGCTGTCTTAAAGCTGTATAGCGTACAACCCATTGCATTAATCCTCACTGCAAAATGCTTGACCTGTTTTTAGATTTGTAGGGTAGTATCATATTTTTTACATGATACCTTTGAGGCATTTTTGACTTACTAGTATCTAAGGCATGTTTTGATTTGTTATTTGTTGGTTTGGAGGTTTTTGTGTGTGTGTGTGTTTTGTTTAGTTTTTTTTGTTTGTTTGTTTGTTTTTCTTTCTGACATTTTTTGAGTGTCTTTTCAGCTTGCCCACAATTACTTTTTCAGAATTCTTTGTTTCGTATTCTGGCATAGGGTTTGGTCTACTTGTGAAATACAGCCTGAGTGTGCATTTAAGGGCTGAAAGTCATCAGTGATGTAACTTGCAAGAATATATAATATTAACAGCTTTAGAAAGAGACTTATGTGTTGGGTTTTTCCATTTCTTATTCTTT
Source organism: Forpus xanthops (assembly GCA_032466535.1). Lineage (NCBI taxonomy): Eukaryota > Metazoa > Chordata > Aves > Psittaciformes > Psittacidae > Forpus > Forpus xanthops. The sequence continues at coordinate 3,639 of JASSUY010015636.1, read as the reverse complement.
TTGAAACTTGGCAGAATTTGTCATGCAATAATATTTTGGGACATTAGAAAATCTAAGGTTTTCTCTTGGTTAAAACAATGGACCAGTGTTTATTTTCTGCTTTTATTGTGAACATGGAGCAGGAGCATGACTGTTTCTCTTTGTGGACCATAAGAAAACATGCCCATTCTGTCCAGCAGACATTTGGACTGTTTCACTAGGTTAGCTGGAGAGTGTGACTGCTTGTCCTCACCTGTAAGTAACACAGGGAGCCTGGCTAACCTGCCTGGAGGTAATGCTATTGGGAGTGCGGTTGCACAGGACAAACAGTTTCCTGGATCTCCCTTTCAGTTAGCTGAAAACTTAGCAATTAGTTTGATGTAGGCTGGTTTTATCCTCTCATGACATGAGAAACATGCTTTTCCCCTGCTTCAAAATCTGAAGGTGTTAAACACAGTTTATTTTTGTCTACTGGTGAGTGCTGTGTAAATATTATAATTAAAAGAGAAACAGTTGAAACAAAACATGAACTTCTAGTATTAGATTTTGGAAATCTGAGTCTTGTAAGGCAGTTTTACATTTGAGTATACCTTGGTTAGTGTAACACTTGAAATACTTTTCTATATGGTATATAATTATTTACCTATTCCTTTCTACTTCAAGTCTCTGAAATTTAGCTTATAAATGGACAAAACAAGTGGAAATTTATGTTTGGAAATTTGAAGATTCTGTTATAGAACATTTTGTGAGAAATTAAAATTAAGATTGTTACTGAGGAAGAGCAATAACATGTCTAATTCTGAAAAATACTCCTTTTCTGAAAACGATCAAATTGTTTGCAGTGTGCCACGCTAAACCCCCATGCCCCCACCCCCATGAATTTGAAGAGACTTACAGATCAGTACTGTGTACTATTTTTAATTACAAAGTGAGTTAAGTATTTAACTTCGTAGCTCATATGGGTAGAGATATTTAGGAAATTTCTGGAGAAAATGGATAATATAGGGCTTGCTTTTAAGAAAGTTCTCGCTGTGTAAATGAAGTGTAGCATGCTTCACTCAGCTGACTCAGCAAAAGAATTCAGTATGCACTTGCTTTTGTATACGTGGTTGGACTAAAGAAGTGACTTAATTGAGGGCCTTTATCCTTAATAGCTGATTTCTGGTTTCTGGTTTCAGAAAAAGTGGATCTTGACACAGATATGAATAGGTGGAACATGATTCTACTGCCTAACATCTTAGCGAAGGATGACATTAAAGCCTTGCAGTTTGTTAATGCCTACCTAAGTGTTACATAAACAATTTTCTGTAACATTTATAGAAACATTATGTAGAACATGACAGAGGTGATCTATACTTGAAAATAAAACTTCAGAAAGTACTTTGGATATTGAACTTCACTATAATACACAGAGAAAGTGGTCTCTCTTTTCCACAAGCATTGTTGAGTTCTGATGAAAATTCCATGCAAATTGCTGACCTTGGAAGCACCATAGGAGAAATCTTTACATAGGCATGAACAATTTTTCCAATGTACTGATGCATAAACAGTCTTGGTTTTGACATAAGACATGCAAGAGGCTTTTTTTTTTTCAGGTTACATGTGTCTGAGGCAAATACACTTAATAAAATCACAGCACAAAAATCTGCTTTATAGTTATTCTTCACTAACCTTTTCCAAGGAGATTGTCTATCTGATGATAGCTATGATTCCAAGGGAGCTGCTTATTTTCTGAATTAATTTTGGTTTGGGCACTAGAGGATGCAATTTAAATATGATTTGGTTAAGGTGGCTCTTTGAAAGTAGCAGGTGTGTGTTTAATGATCCCATGAAATGAGAAATACCTATAAGCATGCAGACAGCTTCCAAACATTCTTTACCCTTCACCACCTTAGATTATGTACTTACCATCCTGCTTTTGTTCATAGAAATACACATTTAGAAATGAGTGTAATTAATCAAGTAGCTATTCAAACTAGTCAGTTTTAAAGTATGTAAGTGCTATGATTTTTCTTTTTTTACACTCACATGCACCAATAGTGCTGCAACTTCAGCATATTCACAGCCATTCCTTTTGTTGATTAAATTGCTTATCTCCACTAATCTAGTGGAAAGTGGAAATATTTACTGTTGGAATTATAGGGAATTATAGTCGCATTTATCTACAAGGTGTTCTCTCAAGGAAGCACAGCGACAGTAAATTTGTTGAGTTTAATTGAGGAAAAAAAAAAGGGGGGGACAGGGGAGTATACTAAATAAAAAAAAAGCAACCATGTATTTTCATATCCAGGAACTGGAAACCTTGTAATCTGCAAAGCAGTTTCTTGGCCTTCCGACAGGATAATGTACCACAGGATAAGGACAGAAATTTTGTTTGCATTTCTTCACTTCTGTGTGAAGAAACAAATTGTCGCCCATATCCTCTAAATGTTTTAGGTTTGGTGGGGTTGATTTGTTTTTTTTTCAGATTTCAGCATGGATTTCTATATTATTAAAATATAAGTTTATAAAGGAGAGTCTGTCAGTCTGAACTGCAGAAGTGCTCCTAGTGCTACTGCAGTTTTATATGTGTTTCATTATAAGCTGTACATAATTTCAGTATATGATGTACACATTCCTAAACATTAAGTATATCCTATGAAATAGCGGCACCTCATAAAAAGGAATCGTTTTCATACTAATGATATACTTAAGCTGTTCAGAAATGAACTGAACTCACAACCTATTTCCTGAGGCAGGATTTGGGGATATATTTAATTTAAATGGGGCAGCCACAGTGAGTTATGAATTGTGAAATGACCGCTATGTTTACCGCTTAAGAGGTGCAAAATTGTTAATTGATACATGAAGTCTCCCTTAAGAAGTAAATTCTCCCACATTGCATATCTATATTTTCAACAGACCCAAATAGTGATCTGTACATGTTTAGGAACTTTTAAATATCATCACCTGAAAACTTTTTTCAGCCTTTTAAGAAGAATATAAGGCAGGTTTTTGCATTTAAAGGCTCAAATTCACTCATCATTGAAAACTAATGTCGTATTTGGCTTAAAGTAAAATGTGACTGTAAAAATGACTTCTTAACGTTCCTCAAATTTCTGTTTCTCTTCTTTGCCTTCTTGCTTCTCTTGGAATAATGGAATTAGAAGAAAGGGAAGAATTCCAACCAAATTTTCAAGATTGTAAAAGGCTGGAGATCTCTTCTGCATGTTACTCCACAGTCATGTGTCACTTATTTTCTTTTTCTTCACACTCTGTTTGTACTGTTAAGGTGTCTTTACACTCCACATAGAAAGTCTAAGTTTAGGAAACAATGGTCTTAACACAAAAAATACTGAAGACTTCTGCTGTCATTGACCAGCTCTGTTAGCGTATCCTCTGGTTTCAGAGCCCTTAATTTCTGTAATCTGTCTGGGGCAGAAAACTGAAGCCTTCCAGTTTATGATTTTGTTGAAAATGTTCACATTTGGTTCTTTTGAGTGGAGGGGAGGAGGTGTGTGTGTCTTGGGGTTCTGTTTGGGGTTTTGTGGTTTGGAGTTTTTTTGTTTGGTTGGTTTTCTCCCTAAAGACCTGGGTTAGAAACTAGCAGCCACTAGGCATATTGCAGTGCTTGTTCCGTAAGAAAAAAACTTTTCACTACAGATAGCTTGGATGAAGTTC
>JASSUY010015634.1:0-38094 GCA_032466535.1 Forpus xanthops | reverse complement strand
ATCTAGCCACGCCACGCAGTGCCCCCCCATCACCTGATACCAAGCTCGACTACACAGTGCACCCCATCACCTCATACAGATCCCGGCCAAGCCATGCACCCCCCCTGCCTGCACCACCATCACCATCTTTTCAGGTCTCTCTCCTGTGTCTCCCATCCTGGACATGACGTGCTGTGGTATAGAATACCTCTTTGGTCAGTTTGAGTCAGGTGCTCTGTCTCTCCTTCTGCCTGGCTTCTTCCCGGCTCCCCTCCTTCCTGCCAGAGCATGAAACTCAGGAAGTCCTTGTCCAGCCTAAACACTCCAAGCCATAACTATAAACACTGGTGTTATCAGCACTGTTCCGCAGCCGAAAATCCAAACCACAGTGCTCACCAGTTACTACTTAAATGGGAAAGACGACTGCTGCTGCTGAACCCATGACATGGGGTTGGGAGGGGGTCTGTTCAACCCCAAACCAAAGAGAAATCTGTTGATAGATAGATTTCATTCATACTGATAAATCTATTGATAGATTGATCTTTGTTATTGAAATATATTGATAGGCAGATCTTGTGTTTGGAGGACATGGTTTTGCAGTAGACAAGATAACATTGTTCTGTCCGAACACTGACAGAAGTATAACACCGATTCCTTGGTGGTACCAACTTGTGACAAAATTCTGAGCTCCTGATGATAAATCCTCATAGATAAGGTGATTTTTCTTGATGTAGTGCATAAAAGAAGACATATATGGATGTCTTACAGGTATATCTATGATTTTGCTCACAAAGGTGCAATAGATTTTTGTGCAAACATCTGAGTTTAGTAATTTGCTTTGTTTTCTTTTTTTCCCCCAAGGTTGCTGTGAAAATAATAGATAAAACCCAGCTAAATCCTACCAGTCTGCAAAAGGTAAGAATATACCATAACATCTGAAATACTATGAACAGTTGAACTGTGATCTTTTGTATATTTGGCAAAAGTATTTGGTCCATTTATCTTGCTGAGCAAACATCTTTGTGTACATATGACCTTGGGAGACAGTCCTTGCTATAAGGTGCATGTGCAAGTTGTCTTAAGGGCAGTTACTCTGTGTGTTTCATATCTAAGCATTGCTTTTTTGCTCTTCCTTCCTCTTTCAGCTTTATTCTTTGCTGACAGTAAAATTTATATCTAATTAGGTACGCAAGTTGTTTATCTACCTAATAAATCAAGGCATAATGCTGTAAATGAGTTTTTCTTTGATTTTTCTGTAATATAGTAATTGTGTATAGAATTGCCAGAATGACCGAATATAATCAGAACATTCTTGCTTGTTTGTACCTTAGACAGAAATTCAGAAGTCCTTCATAACCATTGTGATAAGTGTTTTAACAAAACCCCAGGGTTTTCTGTGTGCTTTGAGTTGCTAATATTTGAGTTAGTGAAGAAGGACCCACAGAGGCAGTACATGACAGAGCATATTGGGGAAATCATGTGCTGCTCACATAGCTTGTTTCCTACCTAGCTTGGTATTTACACTAGGAGAGCTGTATGAGTTTGTCTCATTGTTGAGCAATGAGAGGGTAAAAATGTTAAAATGTTCTGGAAAACTAAGCATGAAAAGCTTCTGGGATAATTGCTGTTATGACAAGTAAGTTGTATTTCACACAATAATATTCAATAATATATCATTTCAAGTATAAATGAAACTTTCATAGCCCATAAAAGATGCTGTGGCACTACACAAAATACCCTTGGTGGTAGGATATTGCTGCTGTTACTTGGTTGAGTGGGAAGCTGATAGCAAGAGAAACATTTTTAGGTACAGTTAGAAGGACCTTATGGCAGAACTAAGTTAAATTTAGCGATTTAACCACAATTCCGTTCTTCAGTAACTTCTAAAAATATTTATCCCATCTTCTATTTACAGTGGAAAGTGTGAAGTTCTCCTTTGTAGCATCTTGATTGAAATTGATTGTAGAAAAAAAGTAGGTTTTGTTTTGAAGCTCTGAATGTCTTCAGCTTTCCAGTTTTCTGAGGATTTTGAGTGAGTACTGACTGAAAGCTTTTAAGTAAGCTTAAGCACAGTTTTTGCTCAGTCAGTCAAGCAACTGTTGTTTTTTTAAAGCATATAAGGATAGGAGGGTGGTTCATCAGCATGGTTAGATTTACTTCTGTTTCAGGCCTTCAATCACTATTGGTTATTATAAATCAAGCAAGACAAATATGACATTATCTTAGGTACAGGATTATTCACAAAACCGTCCCCTTTCACTCTACTATAAAGAATAGCAAGAGCAAGTAGTTGCTACTGGCCTAATTCAGTAAAATGATGTGGGGCATCATAGCTTCTCATGTACTGTTCTGTTTTGTAAACAGAAGCATTTAAGCTCGTATTTAGGTTGCTGGAAGTATTATACAAGCTGGGTCTGTAGTTAATCATGAGTATGAAAGCAGAGAAAATCTTCAATTTGTTCTTAGTCATTCTCCAGTGTTCTTTATGGCATAGGATAGTGTCATGGTTTAGCCCCAGATGGCAATTAAGCACCACGCAGCCGCTCACTCACTCCTCCAGCAGGATGGGGGAGAGAATCAGAAAAGCAAAAGTGGGAACTCGTGGGTTGAGATAAAGACAGTTAGTAGGTAAAACAAAGCAAAACAAGGAATTCATTCACCATTTTGTATCGGCAGGCAGGTGTTGGGCCAACTCCAGGAAAGCAGGGCTACATCACACTTCATGGTTACTGGGAAGACAATCTCCATCACTCTGACTGTCCCCCTTCCTTTTTCCTTCCCCCAGCTTTATACGCTGAGAATGATGCCATATGGTCTGGGATATCCTTTGGGTCAGTTGGGGTCAGCTGTCCTGGCTGTGTCCCTTCCAGCTCCTTGTTCACCTCTAGCCTACTTGCTGGTGGGGTGGTGTGAGAGGCAGAATCAGCCTTGATTCTGTGTAAGCACTGCTCAGCAGCAACTAAAACATCCCTGTGTTACCAACACTTTTTTCAGCACAAATCCAAAACACAGCACCATGCAAGCTACTGTGAAGAAAGCTAACTACCCCAGCCAAAACTAGCACATATGGACAGCATACTTCACAGACATAGTTACTCTAATTTAAACCATTAAATGTTAGGAGATGATCACACAAGTAAGCTGACCTTGTGAATTTTAATTCCACATCCTTGTGGCTGCCGTGTGTTAGCCTGAAGTTACTTCTTGCTTCAGAACCTCTACCTCCTTAAATAGATAAGCAATGTTGAATTAAAGGCACTGCCATTTGTTTTCAATTTGTTCAGTATATGGTTTCCATCTTGCTGGGTTAGCACCTGTTTAGAAGACAGAGCTGGCTTTTTTTATAAACTTGCTGTCTTGATAGTAATATATTGTACTGACCTAGCTTTTCCACTGTCATGATTGTAATTTGTTCCCAAATATAAGTATTTGGGTTTCATCATAACTAGAGTTTATATCAAAATAGCTGTTCTATTTTCTGCGTGTCTGCTACATCTTCTTGTACTGGCTCAACTTAGGGAGATTTCTGAAATAGCCCTCTGTTGCTCTTCTGCAAACTGCTAATGGAGCAGAAGGGGCTTTTTTTTTCTTCTTAATAGGCTTGATTAGCAAATAGCAGTTCAGATTTTCCCTTTTTAAGGGTCAGCATGCTTCTTTTTATTATTTCAACAGATCTGAAGCCTCAAACTTAGGTTCTTTCTTTCCTTAACAGAAGATGGTAAACAATTTCAGTACATTACTTACTGATAGCTATTCTTTTTTGCAACATCCATTCTCAGTAATGATTTAGAAACTAGAGAAGCATTCCAGCTCATCTTTCAAAGCAAGAAAAAGGTTAACTGAAGGTTTTTTTAGTTTGAGTGGAGTGACTTAAAATAGTACATCTTCAATGTAGATATCAGCCTGACAGCAAGTAGAAGTGTTAGCAATGGAAGATCTTTGTGCTTGCTGCAGTTTGCCCTGAAAAATGAAAATGGAAAAGCAGCGTTTAAGTTTTCAAGCACTGTGCCTTTTCCATACATACAGATTCTACGAATTGAGTATGGTGCTGGCTGTCCTCTATTATGAGTGAACCTATTGATGCTGCAATCCTTTTACAGCAAGGAGGTGCTTGTCCAGGAGCTTTTCCTAAATGGTAGCACTTTGTTAAGAATGAAGAGCAGCCCTGTAGATGCGGGGTGGATTGTGGGGCAGGAAGTCAGGGAGCACTTACACCTTCCAAGAGAGCAGTACCCTGCTGCTCAAGAAACTGGAGGTGGCATGAAACCTGAGTTATATTTTTGTATAATCCTGCAGCTTGCCTCATCACAAAAGCAGAATTAAGCTCTCTCATCTGTCTAGATTTCTGTAAAATTAACAAATTTGGCTTTGTAGGAAAGAACTGTGGTCGTGTTGCTTTAATCTATTCTTTTGGACATAGAGGTATCCTGGGTGTTACTGAAGGGTGTAATGGCTATTGTTTAAAGATATCTCTGTAAAATACATAGTTGTTGACATAAATGGTGTTAATGACCAACATGCTTCTGCAAAGGGAAAGCGGAGGGCTGGGGATTTATCCCAAAGTAGTGCTTCACAGAATGCGAAGTCTGAATGTAAAATAATGTACTAAAATGCTGGAATACTGTTAATGCTTTTATTCAAGTGTTACCCATTTGTCAGAGATTTTCTAGATCGTTTCTTCCGTATTTATAGTGGTCTGTATTCTAATTCTGCTTATAAGAGAAAATTTGATGAGGGAACATTGGCATTTTCTTGATTTGTTTAAATGCACGTTTATGCTGGACCAAGTAAAATACTGAATGTACAGCAAGACTCTAGAGAACAGTTCATTTGCCCCATTTCCATCCCACTCCCCCTCTGCTGTTTTGAACATCTGTGTTAAAAAAAGGGTCCCTGCTCGCTCTTCTTTGTGAGCTCCTTACACATCCCCTTGGACCACATGGACTGTCAATTACACAAGGCGTAATGGGGCTTGTTTATGGTCTGTGTGTAGTGCTATTCCATTATTTCAGTTTTCAGCCTTTCAAACAATTTCTTTCTTCCTGGGTTGGAAGTATCTGTCATGACAAGCAACTTTAATAAAGCTGCTTGTCTTAGTTACATCACAGTATATTGGAATACGTAAGTTACATCTGCCTAATTTGCATGATCTCTACACCTGAGTTACATCTGAAAGAGGCCTGAAAGCATCAGTTTCCACGTGTGTAACTGCTGAAACTTGTCAGAAGCTGATAAAAACTGCAAAATACAAACTCTCAGAGTAGTATGGGTCTCCCCATGAAGAAGACAAGCCTTGAGTGCTGTAATTTCAGTAGTGGGCTGGCAGTTGGGAGAGGAGTTTTCCAGGGAAAACTTAATGTTTTTAATCTTTTCTAAGAGCAAGCCATTTAGTTAGCAGGTACTTGCAGGTAGGTTCCGAGATTTCAACTATTCTTTTAGTTCTTACTCTGCTGATTTCTCTCTTCCCTTGCTCTCGTGTTTGCAGGGAGGCTGTTGCCATCCTGACTGTAAAATAAACCAGCCAGTTTCCCTTCATCTTATGCTTGACACGATTTGTGTGGATGAGCATCACCTAAGATAACTTAATCTGCTTCAGCCTTGTCCAGTGCTTGCTGTAAGCATACAAATGCATTTCAACTAAGATTAAAAGTGCCTTTAAGTCAAAATCCCCAAACAAACTAAAAAGCCCACCACAGAGCCACTAATCAGCAAGAAAACACCCAATTTGACCTTATGACTATGAGTTCATCTAGAATTTGCCTTGAAATAGCTGCTTTCTTTCAAAAGCTTGAGACTAACTACTCCCTGTGATCTACTCATGTTGGCTCATAGTTGGGCTGTACACTGCTTGTATATGAACATACGCTTCAGCTTTCTGAAAAATGCCCATTTAACAGGATTTATAATACAAGGTGTTGTTAAAAAATGTACTTGTGTGAATATGGATAAACCTAAGCCCACATTTTGTATATTAGCAATGTCTTTTATTCAGAACCAGGGCAACTAGGTGTTTCATTTCATATAACAAAGTATCTGCATGAGGCTAGAGGTCTTGAGGAAAATAGACTTTTTGTCCTTTTCCTAGCAGGCTTCTTCCTTTATGTAAAAAGAAGGACATACTGTGGGACAGAATTCATGCCACTGAAATGAATTTAAATCTTAAACCAATTAGTCAACTTTGAAATCCCATAAGAGTGTTGAACAGAACAGTTCCCATCCCGCATCTTTTTTTTTTTTTTGACAATTACTGTGTGCTTCCCATTACATGTAAAATTATTTCTTTGATCTTTTTTTCTAGATTGGAAATTATTTATTTATAGCAGTCTATATTTTAATTTTGCTTATGAAGTCATGTTTTCAGTGCTGTAACTTTTATACCAGCATTAATACTGTTATGAAATGTCTTTCTGACATTCTGGCAGGAATTGTTGTTTTCCATATACCTGCATAGAAGCTCTTCTGAAGCTGTACCCTTGCTTGGTTTAGGTTTTTTAGCTTCTGACTAATTGATACTGATTTAGCTGGGAAATGTGTTCTTTTGCAGCAAATTCAGTTACAAAACCAAAAAATGCACAAACAGCAGTCTGGTAGGATGCATTTTCATGGGAATGACTGACTTCATGTGGAAATAAGAATATTTGCTAAAGTTTATTTCTAGTATTTTAATTCATAGTATTACATACCCATGTGTTGCATTTTGAACACAAGCAAACTGCATCATACTGATCGTGTTGTCAGAGAAATGCTTTTGTAGTCCTTGCTTCCTTCTAACATTGTTCTAATGACAACTGTAAAACAAGTGGATTGGAACTAGTTTGAAATACTTAAATAATGTCAATATAGAACTGCAATAACATTGATCAGAAGCCAAATTTCCAAAAGATGTTGCTCTGTAGAATAAATGCAAGATTTTACAAATGTTATGACTAAATAGCTTTGTCTAAGCAAAAGAATTTCAATTTCTCTTGACTCATAGCCTCAGCCATCATAAAATAGAAACTGTAAAGTGCTGCTCTTTGAGGAGGTGTCCAATCTGTGGCTTGCCTCGTAGTACCCTTTTGCAAAGGTAGCCTCTGAACAAATGGGACTCATTTTGAAAATGGAGGCAGTGATGTCCTCTGAGACATCAGAGAAGCAAAACAGCAACGACACACTTCTGCACTGAGCCAAGTTGCTCTGTAAGGAGGTCTGTACTGCTAAGACACCTCCAAAACATCTTGATCATTACGCTGAAGCCAGTGAGCATTTTTCATTTCAACATCCTACTGCAATCCATTGTAGTACTAAGCATGCAGCACAGTAAATAGAATTGAGAGTGGGGTTATGCTGTTCACTTGAAGTAAAACAGTACATACTTATCAGTATTGACAGCCTTAAGTACAGAGTAATGGAATTGTGTAGTCATTTTGGATTCCTTCTTTCTTTGGACTCCCTAGGTTAGTCTTGCTTCTTCTCTTACTTAATCAGTAAACACATGAATTTTAGAAATTTAAGAGCTAAGACCTCATTTCTTGTTAAAAAAAGTCATCAACCCACTGTTCCCTGAAGTGTATGCAGGTAGAGATGTAAGATTGTCCTGTTGTTTTTAATTATGTGACTCAAGATTTTAAAGCAGACTTTGAGCAATCGTAAACCTTCAGGCCTTGCCAGGGGGAAAGGGGACATTGCTGTTTATGACCCAGTGTAACATCTGGTAGATGGAAGAAAAGAACTCACCTGTTTCACCTCTGTGGAGCAGCAGGACTGAGGATGGTATCTAATTCTGTTTCAACATCTGTGTGTTCAACTTTTCTGTAGTTTCAACTACATGTTGTATTTGTACCCACTGTTACATATATATTCAGAGTAGTCAGATGAGCTGGCCAGTCACCAAAGAAAACAGAACAAAAAGATAACAAAAACTTGTGTTATTAATCTGTTGGTTTTGGTCAATGCTGAAACTCCAGAAGGGATCATAAAACTTACTTGTGTCTGTTTGTATAAAGCTTAAAATTTAGTCTGGTTTTGATATGTAGTTGGTAGTGGTTATTTTCATATAATGTATAAGATATATATTATGTTTTCTGGAGTTTACTGTGCTATATTTATCCATATTTTATGCTAATGCTAGTTTCTGTGGTTTATGCTGCTCCTTTTTGGCAGCTAATGTTGTATATCTTGTGTAACTTCTCTCTAATAAACACCCTCTTAAGAAAGTTGTCTTGCTTCCTTGACAGTTGTTTCGAGAAGTACGAATAATGAAGATACTGAATCATCCCAATATTGGTAGGAGCCCTGCATTTCTGCAAAACTTTTTATGTTGTACTGTTTTCATTTTACTCTCTTTGGCTTTATTTGAGTATACTTTACTGCTATGCTGTTAAACTTTTTTGAGATAATAGGACAGTGAGCATTCAGTAAATGCTTCATTGTCTCACCTCCTTTACTCACTATGCTTGAAACAAGAGTGATTGCTCTGAGGAGAAAAACTGCTCAGTCCAGGAAAGCCTTAACATAGGGGATGCCGAGTGCTTGCACTGGTCTGTTGAGAACCCCAACTCCCGTTTTCTGTTGAAATTATTCTTGAGACCAAACAGCACGATTTTTTTTTTTTTTTAGGTGAAAGTAGCGAAACCCCATTAGTTCAGTGTAGGAGAGACTCCGACTGACTAATATTTCCATAAAATTAGAATTACAAAGTATGTAATTTTCCCTTTCTGCTTTAGTTCTTTCACGTACCCCACAGCTTCAGGGCCCTACTTTGTGATGACAATTCTTCTGGCTGAGGAGGGCTGGACAGTCTTGTTCCAGAGACAGTTAATGGTCCTGAATCGGCCAGAGGGCTTGTTGCATACAAGGTATGGATGAGGTGTACAAGTTATTACATGCTAGGCACTCCCTCTCATCCCTTAAGTTGTTTGTTGCTTTTTCAGCATTCTTAGCTTCTGCTGGTTTTTGTTTTCTTGGGGGTGGTGGTGGGGGTGTGTTTGTTTTAGAAGGGTGGTTACTATTACAACCTGAGGAAAGTCTTTCAGACCTAATATTTCCGGTGCCCACTTGGTCAGAATCTCAAATTTCTAACTGGGAGCAATTTACTAGCAAAACAGGGAAGGTTTGTATGATCTTAAAGGCGTCTGTGTCAAATTGAACACTAATTTCAGCATGAATTTATTTGTACAGTGTGCATAAACTTCTCAGAAAATTGTGAATTAATATGCTTTGTTATCAACTGTGATTTAGAAATTAATTTTGCTTCCCCCCCCCAAAAGAATGCTAACCTAAAGGATATAAAGTTTTCCTATGGTTTAGTGTTATCACTGGCCATAAATTATACTCACTTTATGAGTATAATTTTTTGTTTGTGCTGTGATTTTGCTCCCTGCTGCAATCTCTCTCTCATTCATTTTTCTTGCAGTAAAATTATTTGAAGTTATTGAAACTGAAAAGACATTGTATTTGGTAATGGAATATGCCAGTGGGGGTAAGTGGATTCTTAATTCTGCTTTAAGGATAAACCAAAATATGGAAAGCCATGTTGGTTGCATGCCTAGGAATGAGATAAGAACTTCATAGCTAATGGGTTATTTTAATCTGGCCTTCACAACACTCCTAAGAGGCCTCTCAGGGCAGACTTTCTTGCTTGCATCACGTTCTGTAAAGTAACCCATTAGGTTTGTATTTAAGGGTAGTCACCGTTCTGAGGCTTCTGCTGGTATTTGAAGAGATAACCTGGTACTGAATATGGCAAAAACTTGACTCTATCTGCTGTGTTTAGGCAAGCACTGGTGCCTTTTGTGATCGTGAAAATGTGTGCCAATGCATTTGGAGAGGCAGGTCCAGGGTTAGGAATAAGGAACACAGGAAGGAGAGCAGCAGGATTGTAAAGAGTGAGAGGGGTAATGGTTGCCTGCTTGAGAAGCTGCTTAGCAGCTGAACGGGAATGTTTGAATGTGGGAAGGGAATCCAGCACAGGGTGACCAACTAGGAAAGGCTGCTAAACAGGCAGTGCAAAGATGAGGATCTGAAAGGCATTTGAACCACTTTATTAGAGAACAGGATTGGAAAACCAGAAGTAATGTAGATACTGTTAAGTGTAACCACTAGAGATATGCAAAACCAATCTGGTACATAGGAAGCTACCTATTTCTCAGTGTCTTGTATGCATTATGAATAGGTTTTATTATTTAAAGACTCTGTTTTGTTTCACAGTGGTTCTTCAAGTAAATTTATTTTTAAATTTGAAGAAGCCTTAGTATGAAGGGTTCCATTTTTATATTTCTTGACTATTGATGTCTGGAAAGTGAAATTCAGTGCAAGCAGTCAAAGGGAATTTTTTTCCTGGCTGCTTCTATTTCCTTTTGCTTCAAGAAGCAGGTGTGAGGGATGCTGTTTTCAAGCATGATGTGATTGTGCATTACATTCAAAAATAAAACCTGTGCAGTAGAATTGATCTTTTGTCCTTGTTGTGGTCAGGAGAAGTGTTTGACTACCTAGTTGCACATGGAAGAATGAAAGAGAAAGAGGCTCGTGCAAAATTCAGGCAGGTATGAAATTAAAATTCAGTCTTTCTTTTGTTTCTCTTTATGGTATTTTTGGATAGACATGAATGTGCACACTTTTACTTTAAAAATATTTTTTTTTTGTTTTGATGATGTTTATTAAAGCTGTAGTGGAAAAAAATCCCCAAAGAGAAAAGTATCTGCTTCCTACGTACTGTCTAAAAATAGTAAGACTGTTTTGCATTCTTTTTTAGTGGATGTTCCTAAGAGCCCCATTTTTTGTTGTGAGTCATTTGAGGGTTGTGATCCTTTTCTAACTATGTGAGAATTTAATAGATGTTCTATCTGGAGATGTTGCGTGTCATACCTTTTTCTATGAAAAGTAGTCTGTAACAGGTTTTTATACTGCTGTTACAAGCTTTCTCATCTTTTTTTTGCTTACCCTGTTTTTGGTAATTTTATTGTGAAAAACTTTGATTAGATAAAATTTGGAATTTTTCAGAATGAAGGCAAATAATTAACATGTAGAAAAACCTGCTTTTAATTTGCTGTTTCAGCCTTAGTTTTTGTCATATATATGTGAAAGATACATATGGTCATGTTGAATGAACTGATAGGGATGAATTGCAGAGATATGCTGCAGCTATTTCAGAAGATAAAATCTGAGTGGTACATCTGCCTTTTGGGTTGGGGGCGTGGAATAATTTCCTTTTATAGTTACCGCTTGTCGTGGTTTAAGGCCCTACGCAGCCTGCTCACTCACTCCCCCCTCTTTGGGAGACTGGGAGATCTGCATTTAAAATAGATGTTTCTCCTATTACCTCAAGGAAGTATGTATTAAACTATTTTTAATAAGAAAATGAGTTGTTTTTAAGGACTTTCTAGGTTTAGTGTTTGAGCTGTAATGAAACTTACATGAATATTTTCTAAAATTAAAGCTTTGTATATTAATATCCTATGTTCTGCTGAATTGTATCAGAAGCCAAAATTATATATTAGATTATATACAAATAATGAGATGGAAATTAAGTAGTTGACTGATTATCTTGGTGTTTCAGATTGTATCTGCTGTGCAGTACTGTCATCAGAAGTGTATAGTTCATCGTGATCTTAAGGTAGGCTGTTACTTTTCATTTTGCTGGTTGACAGTCTAGAGTTATTTTCATTCTATATACTTGTCCTTGCCACTGTGAATGCCTCAAACATGTGAATGAGGTAACTATCACTTATTCTCTATTTTCTGAAGCACAAAAATAATATAGCTTGCCTGTTGGAACAGGGGAAAGACAAGAATAGAATGCATTACTTTCATTCCAGTTCTAGCTTTAAGGAAAAGACATGCTCTCCAAAGAATTATACCTGCTGGCATGCAGATATGTACACACTGAAGCTGCAGAAGTTCAGTGATGCCAGTCAGCACTAAAGCATTTTCAGTTAAAATATATTGCATATGCATAAAACAATCTCATCTTAATGATTCATAAGGAGTATGTTAGGGTTTAAATCCATGTGAACTTCTGGTTTATACCCTCTTGTTTATACGAGACAGAAAAATAAGGTGAACAGAAATTTGTTGAGCTTTCTTTTTTTGATTCTTTCTAGTATTCTATCTGGATAAACATGCTAGACCTTGTTAAAAGAGTTCAGCAATTACAGGTACAACAGAAGCCTTCAGTCTGAAGTTGTCTTCATGCCAAGTTTAGATATCACAGGACTTGGACACAGTTTAAAAAGTTGGCTAGTGCTCTTTGTATGCTTACAAAGAAAACACTGATATAGTTTCTTTTTCACTGGTGTATCTAAAATGTTGAATAAGCTGAACTTGAATCATTCTTAAAGGTTTTTTTTACCAGTATCTTTTGTCTTAAGGTTTTTTGGGTTTTTTTTTACCGTCTTTTTTATTACCTTCCTTGTAGTATGCTGCAGCATGCTGTTGACCTCTTTCTCACAAATCTGTTCCCTAATACCTGTCGATCTGCCAGCTTCTGCATGTGCATATGGTGCTGGATAATACATCCTTTTCTGCTGAGTCCTCCCTGCCCCAGGACCACTGTCATCTGAAGATCGAGGTGCCGAGCTGGCACTCTGAAGTCAGAATGCAAGGAAGGAAAAGGCTGTATCTCATCAAAATCTTGATATAAAAAAATGCCTCCCTGTCTTACATGGTGGTTTGGAGCCTGTGAATGTTTTGTCAGGCTCCCTGGGGCTTACAGCAGTCACAGTTGAGATTTTCAGAAAGCTGCACCCTGGGACCCATTGGCTTGGCTGGACAAGCCACTTTCAGTGGCTGACTTAGCCCTGTAGTTTGCTGGGAGTAAGGAGCCAGCCGTCTCCTTGTGCTTATCTGGCACTGGCTTGCTCAGCCCAGCTGTATTATTGAGTCCTATCACATTAGCCCCAGTGGTTAGTTAGCATTCTCCATCTCACTCTTTCTCCCAAAACCCATTGCAGCCTCCACCTAACATTCATTTCTTAGTTCTGTAGGATGCATACAGCTTACTGCATTGCTCACAGGACTGTCCAAAACTGCTTTGCGGGGTTTATGCAGGATCCTTTTCACCATCTGTCACAAGTACTCTGCTGCTGATCTCCTTCTTATTTGCAAGGCAGGCAGGCTTCAGAGTAATTTCTTTGCCTTTCTCTCACTGATTTCCCTTTGATAGAGTTATGCTAGACTCATTTGAAAAGTTGTGTTAGGTGTGATTGAGAGCCAGTCAATGAAAAATACGTTCCCCAAAGAAAAAAGAGATAAATGCATGGCTTTGAGGAGGTGTTCTCACTTTATCCTTTGTTTTCAAACGTTATGTGTCATCTCTGTCTCACTTAAAACTCTTATGGAGCTGCAGAGGAGGAAGAAGCAAGTTTAGAGTTGCATCTGATTTTGCATCTGCTTCTGTTGACTTTCTTCACAGTACCAGCATGCTGACCAATAGACATTGTTAGCACTGCAAGGCAGAGATTTTTTGCTATCTTTTTGGCTTTGATAACAGAAAGGATAAACTCTATCAAATGTAAGCTACTAAACTAGGAAGACATACAAAAAAATGTGCAGGTTTGTCCAGAAGAGGGGGGAGTGCAAGGATGCTTAAAACATCTCCTTTTAATTTTCTGTGTTTATAAACAGCTTGCATAGAAAGAGGTATAACCAATTCCAGCTTTGCTCATCCTGTAATGCACAAACTTCATCTTACCTTTTCAGTGACTTAATGCTTTTTGCTCTGAACGTGTAACCGACAAGAGCATAGTCTTTCTGTTTAGCATGTTAAGAAAGGATGGGTTATGATGTTTTTGAAGTGAGGAACTAAAAGCAAGGGTACTTGGGGAGCAGAATACTGTTGAGCTAGAAAGACTATTGTAATTGCAGAGCAGCTGTGCTGAAAGTAATGTTTTCACCACAAGGAAAATGAAGCCTTTGTTCAGTAATGTAGAAGGATGTCAAATCTGGAAAATAGATACCTCTGTGAGTTTGTCTTCAGGCACATCAGCTGGAACCAGCTGAGATTACAGGTCATGAATTGGGAAAATAAAATATTTTCTGGGGTAGTAAATTTATTTAAACAAGCTGTATTTTATTCCTGGTAAAGGCTAAATTCTGTTGTGCAGCTTTGGCTTGATATAGTGGTAATTGTGCCCTGTTCTGTTCACTGAGTGCAAGTGAAATTACTAAATACAAAACTGACAAACAAACCAACCCAAACAAAATCATGTTTACCCTAACAAATTGATTGCTTCTTCTCTTCATCCTGAACTTTTCTGGGCATAGCAGTTGATGAGAGATGTTTGTGTTTGCTATAAAACTGATGTTTGGCAATTAGGTGAATGCTCTGCTCTGGCTGATGTCGGTCCTCCTGTTGAAAAAGGATTCCTGCACTGCTTAGTGCTGCTAATATGCAGATCAGGCACTGGGACCCAGTTAGATGAGCAAACATTGCCCAGTTCTGCTGCGCTCATTGCTCAACATCCTTGCTTTTTAAGAATGCACTGTATGAGGTTATTTTCAGTAATGTATTCTTATTTATCTAATCTTGCTCTTTTAATCTTCTGACCTAGCTGTGATACTCAGTATAGGGCATTTTTTATTGACTCTCCAGGTTCCCGAGTACTTGCATCTATGTATATGTGATGCATTGCACTTATGTGATGATTGCTGCGCAGGCATAAATATTCTTAGATGTATAAAACATGCATTTTTTTTCATACACAATGTAATTCTTCAGTGTTAAACACCTTTGGTGGTGGCATTACCAGTAATAAAGGGGAGATAATTTTTTGTTACAGAATGCTGAGATACAGTGCATAGCTTGAAGTATGTCATTGTGTGAGCATAACAGATTTTCTTTTGAAGCCTTAAATCCCTTCTAGCATTTACGCCACTGAGATGGTAAATGATGTCTGGAATTAGGTTTACGCTTCTTAACGTCAAAAGTTGGCATGAACTTGTCAAAAAGTGAAACTGCTGTCCTGAGATGTCTGAATATTTCAGTCTAAATCTGAACTGAGCTGGTTCTTCCAGAGAAGGAATTCTTCACAGCTTTAACAATAATAATTCTTTGAGTAAACATAGTTGATTTCCAATCTTTGCAATGTATTCCAGGGAGATTTAGGTTTTTTTATTCTGCAAGAAATGAAAAGATGGTGAACAATTTAAAAACAAATATATGCATTTATTGATAAATACTACTCCGTAATATATTGATCTTTTTCTGATACATGAATTGTTCTTTTCCTCTCATTTTTTCTTAGGCAGAAAACCTTCTACTTGATGCAGACATGAACATTAAAATTGCAGACTTTGGTTTTAGTAATGAATTTACAGTTGGTAATAAACTGGACACGTTTTGTGGAAGCCCGCCTTATGCAGCTCCAGAGCTTTTCCAAGGAAAGAAATATGATGGTCCTGAAGTGGATGTGTGGAGCCTTGGGGTGATTTTATACACACTAGTAAGCGGATCGTTGCCATTTGATGGTCAGAATCTAAAGGTACAGTTGCAGTGTGAAAGCTTGGCTTTTAGTCTCCTTATATCTTGTGTGTGATTAGCTGGCTCACCTTTTAAAACTCTTTTAAAAGGAACTGAGGGAGCGAGTGCTGAGGGGGAAGTACCGCATCCCATTCTATATGTCCACAGACTGTGAAAATCTACTTAAGAAGCTACTAGTACTGAATCCAATAAAACGAGGCAGCTTGGAAGTAAGTAATTTATCTTGGGGGGAGGGGGGAGAGGGCTCAGATTAAGAAAGAATAAAATACAGTAATTACTTAAGGCTGTTTTTCACAATAGGTACTTTCTTTGCATTTTAAGGACACAAGTTTTGTTTAAATAAGAGTGAGAGAGGAAATGTCCCTAAAACGTCTTGAAAATATAAGATGTTAATGGATGAAAGTCTAAACTTAATTGTAACTGACGATTATAACTGAAGAGTATTTCAAAATGCAAACCGCTCCCACTTGTTTCAGTCGAGTAATGGAGGTAGTTCAAAATGGGGGAAGCAGGACAAGAGTGTAAATATCTTATTCTTGGGAGTTTTTCAGGAGACCAAAACCAGCAGCAGGCAGTTTCATCCGCCATTTTGACTTAATTTACCATATCCAGCGTGACTTTTTTAAAGGGATAGATGAAAGAGTAACTGTGATTGAAAACTATGTGGGTGGTTTTGCTTGTTTCAGTGCCATAATACAGATAAACACTTAAGAATACAATGAATGATAAGCTAGTGAATGCCAGTAATTTCTGTGCAGCCTTTTATTTCCCCCTTCTCGTACTTCTGTTTCTGAGTAGCTGGAAAATTAACATGTATTAATACTGTGTCCCTCAGCTAAAACCTGTTTTGAGGATTTCTACTGAGTTATGATTTTGGTGGTGGTGGTAGTTAATTAGGCTTTGTAATATGGCTAAAAGGTTCAGCGTTTTTAAGGGGCTCTTTCATTCAAGGTTGCTGTACTGGCATGCACTTACTGTATAACTCTGGAGCTGCTGTTTAGCAAATATTTCATGTAGTGTTCACTCTAAATGCTGTCCTGTTCTGTTTTGTGGATTGTTTAACCAAGATAGACTCTTGAAAACACCATCCACTTAGCAGAGAGATGAAAGTAGAATGGAAAATAAATAGAATGGTTTTAAAGTAGCATTTACATGAGTTAATTGCCAGTGATTTCATTTCATCTTTCTCTGCCTGTTTGCGCAGCAGTGGATGGTGTTCCATGGAATAAATCCCATTTAAGCAGTTTTTCATTTGTAATAGCATGACTTACACTTTCTGACATGTTTGCTGCCTTAACACAGGTGGCATCCATTTAGTGAGCTGTTTCCTCATAAAACTTATCTCAAGGTGGTGCTGGTTTGTGACTTATTATAAATAACTGGAGCTTTAGCAAAACCTGTGCTGAAGAGAATAGTGAATGGTGGCTTCTTCTTTATTGATACTCATTAATTATTATGGATTCACTACTGTCTAGAGGACATAATTGTAAGAGCACAGTGACTTGAAGATGGTGAAAGATTGTGCTCTTTTGTGTTGTGTTTTAAGGTTTAGGAAAAACATTTTCCTTTCATTGAACTTTCAACAGTTTTTCTTGAGATCTAATTTCACTTCCATTTTAGATACTATAGTGTTTTCCAGTTCTCCTAAAATTCCTTCCTGTCCCTAGAGAGATGTGTTGGATATCAGTCTTGCTGGAACAGTGTAGTCTGATTATACGGAAGACAGCAAGAAAGTGTTAATATGTGACAGGGGGGTTTCGAGCTATGAATCAGTACCAAAATACTGGTGATAACAGGTATTGATCAGTTTGCTAATCTGAGGGAGAGACATCATGAATGCTCTCAAAATATGAATGTTCCTGAAACCACATGTATGTTGATTTAGAAAGCCATGGTTCGTACTTTTGAAAGAAATTACTATTTCTTCTATTTCTAAAAATACATATTTATAATGCAAATGCATATTTATTAGTAGATTCTAAAAGTAGAAAGACAATCTCGTCTTAGGTGGGGAGGGACTTTGTCTGTGCTTTGTCTTTTAATTATTTGTTCAGTCCCAACCATCCACCCGCTCAGTTCCCATGCATGTTTTTCCCTCACCATTCAATAGGATCTTTGTCAGTGGCATGAGCATCAAAGCTGAGGCTGACACGGGATCAGCACCATATGGGTTAGACTTAGGACTTTTCCTCTGGTAAGGATCAGGCAAATGTTTATTGAAACGGTTCATCTAGACATTTTCATGGTTGCAGCAGAGAGAACATATTTTAGAAGCAAGAGGATGTTGTTGTAAAATCTTCACAGGAAGAGATGGGAAAACTGCATTGTCAGAAAATGTGGGTTCTCTCTTAACTATGAGGATTTCAAAGAATTCCTCCTCCTCCCAGTTTCAGTTCTTTCAAAGCAACACTGCAGTTCCCACAGAGATTTGTGCTTACAAAGAGGAATAAAACAATTTTGAGACAGACATGTCTTGAGCCAGATTATGTTTTGTTTTCTTGAAAGTTGAGGGAAACCTCATCAGTAATACCTACTTGGTTGACACTCAGTTTGTGTTGGTCTTTAAGAAATACAGTTGGGGTCAGATCTTCACCTTGACCAAGACGGCTGCCCTTGAATCAGCCAAGTGAAAGCACAGCAGAACTTACACAGATTTAATACTGATCCTGGAACTAGATCATTTGTGTCACTTCAAAATGCTTGAGTTTAAGAGCCTGTTTTGAGAGTTGTACAATAACTCAATGTACCTATGGGATCATGTATTTGAAAGATAGAAGCCAGCAGAAGTTTACATATTTAACAAATAGAAAACTTAGAGCAGATTACATTAAACTGATCAACCTGCTGAAGAGACAGGAAGAACCATAAGTGGGAATTATTGTTGGGTTTGCCTGTTCAAGAAGGATTGAGAAAGGGAGATTGGATGACACAAATCACACTGCTCAAATCCTAACACATTATCATGCTCAAACTTAACATTTAATTAACAGTGTCCTTAAAAAAAAAAAAAAATTGTAATTGCAGATACCACATACTATTATTTGGGGAGTCTATCATGTTACTGCAAGGCTACAAATACATAACCAAAGGCTATTGTAGAAGAAGCTTGTGCTGTCTGTGCCAGATACAGTAAAGCAATACATGTACACAGTCCCCTCCCTTTTATCTCCCGCTTCAAAAGCCAAAAATTCAGTCCTGTGGCAGAGCTTTGAACAAATCTGTAAGTCTTACTATCAGCCAGATGTTAACTGGCCCAAGTACAGAGTTTTGTATTGTTCTTGTAGGGATACAGCTGTTTGTGTCTGTAATTTGGCAGTAGCACTACATACAAAGAATCTGGTTATATCAATGGAAACTTGAGTCTTTTGCTCTTTGTGAGAAATAACTTAGTTCTGTATTTGCAAAGCATATCTGGAGCTTGTGGAAAACTTAATTTGTTTCACTCTCCTGTCAACCTAGTGAGCAATATTAAAGAATGTCCCTAAAAAGACATCTGTGCCTGTTGCTGTAGGAAGGAAACCAATTTTAGCTGTTTTAAAGATTAATACATCTGTAAGGAGAGATTGTGGTGGTGGTTACGGTTCCAGCTGATCAGTCTGGCAAGGCTTATAAATAGATCAAGCTACAGCAGAGGAAATCTTCCAAAGAATGCAGAAGGAAATATCTGCATGGCACAGAGAGAGTTAAGAGGCATTTCTTGCTTCAGCCAAACTGTGAACATAGAATCAAAGAATAGTTAGGGTTGGAAAGGACCTTATTAAGATCATCTAGTTCCAACCCCCCTGCCATAGGCAGGGACACCTCCCACTAAACCATGTCACCCAAGGCTGTGTCCAACTCGGCCTTGAACACTGCCAGCAATGGAGCATTCACAACTTCCCTGGGCAACCCATTCCAGTGTCTCACCACCCTTGCAGGAAAGAACATATTTAGGTCAAGTGCACGGAGAAAAATTCATATGATAAAGTGACCAGTTCGCATCACAATCTTGAAATGAAAGATTGTAGGAAGCATCAGCATGCCCCTGAAATGTTCCAGTTTCCAAACACTTCCTTTGTTATTATTTGAAGGAGTTACTTACTGTGATACAGTTGATATTGTAGTAACATCTATGAGATTTTAACCAAGATAAGGGCATGAGTGTGAGGCACTCAGCAAGGTGAGATTAAGAAATGGTAGAAGTGAAGGGTATAAATGGAAGATTTTTGTATGTTGAACTGCAGGTTCTTTCCTCTTGGTAGTTTTTCTGGTATTTTGAGTGGGTAGGTATTGTAAAGGATAAATAATAAGGGGGTTAACTAATGGAGACTAAAGGATGTGAAAGATGAAAGAAGAAACTGTAAGATGAGAGGGGAAGGGTGTGAGTAAAAGAGCAGAATTCTGTTTATTATGAATTTTAAGGGTTGTTTTTCCCAGACCAGCTCACACAGGTTTCTCTAGGCATGGTAAATAGTATATTGACCTAAAGTTCATTTCTTTCCCTAGCAAATTATGAAGGATCGATGGATGAATGTTGGCCACGAAGAAGAAGAACTAAAGCCGTATACTGAGCCTGAACCAGATTTTAATGACACTAAGAGAATAGGTAAGACTTTTACAAGGGTGTTCCATCTGATGTACATAGGCAATTTTATCTTGTAGATCCAGCTAAGCTCTTACCAAATTTGAGATGCAGTCTCATCCTACAGGTAAAATACTTTCTTTTCATTTAAATGAGAAATTTCATTACAATGCCCTTGTTGTAACTACTGTTGTGACTTCATAGAGCTGGCATAAATCTACAAGCATAGTAAAAGACAAATAAGATTACAGAATTCAGCATGCAGAAGGAAATGAGCGACAGTTTTTATCTGGCATGGTCAGAGAAAGATGCTATGTTGTTTCTGTAGCTGTTTATAGTTTCTATTTGTCAGTGTTGTCATTGAATAACATTTCATTTTGAATAACATGGCACTCTGTTGAATAACATAGTTGAGAGTTTTCAAGAAGAGCATAACGATGAAAGGAGAGGAATTGCAGTCGTTTTGATTTTGCTCAGCAATGATGCTGGTTGAGTTGAATCCCAGTTACGTGTTAAATTATAAGGGGGTTTGCTACTTTCATTGTTATTTAGTCATCAGGAAAACCAAGCACTTATTCTGGTAATGCATCTAGCTCTTCTTACTTTTAGACATAATGGTCACAATGGGCTTTTCAAGAGAAGAAATACATGAATCTTTAGTAAACCAAAAGTATGATGAAGTCATGGCCACTTACCTACTTCTAGGTAGAAAACCACCTGAAGTAAGTGCTACCTCTCATCTTTTGTATCTGGCTGAATTGAATATTCTGGTGGTTAATGTTTTACTGAACTATTTTGCAACATCTTCTGTTAAAAAAATTGATGACTTGCTAATGTCTTTCACTTTTCATATTTTCTTGGATATGTTGTTAGCTCCCGTATGAAGAAATAGACTGAATATAGTATCTTTGCATTTGCTTGTAAATCTGTTGAACTGCTTTGTTAAAAAGCTAGCTGTTAATTTGAAGTGGCATGACTTCTAAGTGCTGAGTCTTCTTCTTGTCGTGCATTTCCAGTTAAAATCTGAAACAGTTAATTTCACTAGAGCAATTGTTCCTTGAGCTTCTAAGATGCAACATCATTTATTTCTCAGAAATGTGTTCAGCCTTTCTCACTTGTACTATTTTATAGTGTATTTTATTATTTAATAAATAAATGCATGAAAGCCATTAATGTATTTGTGATAGGAAATATTTTGACTGTTTTGGAGCTAGAGGGATCTTTTGGGACCTTAGGGATTTTCAAGAAATCAAATCAAGACCAAGGCTTTCTTTCTGAAGGAAACTTTTTCCTGCTGCTTCATTAGCCTTCCTTCCAAGACAGTGTAGATCCACTGTGTGTATTGTTGAGTGTGTTTTCCCACAATATCTCTGAACCAGAATTCCCTTTTGATGGCAGAGCATGAAGGGAATCTGTCTAACACTATTTTGATTTAAACTCCTTGGAAGATGATATTTGTCTTTTCCACTGCTTGCTCTTACACCTTAGGCTTCTTAGATATCAACAAACCGGTGGCTGAATGATATGCCTTCTAAAGATGTGTTGAAGGGCTGTAAGGAATCCTTGAATCAATATACTTTCTTTTTTAGCCCTTCTGACTCACTCTGCATTTTGAAATTGTTCTGAAGCTAGAAATGTGTTTTAAGCTTAAAAAAAGAGGGAGCCACTCTTCGGCTTAGGTTTTAAAATAGCACAGGTTTGTAACTGTGGAGTCTGCTAATTTTATTTTCAGCATTCGTTAACTTCTTAGCTTTAGCTCTGTTTTTAAAGCACATCACACGGAGTCACAGAATGGTTGGGGTCGGAAGGGACTTTTGGAGATCATGCAGTCTAACTCCACTGCTAAAGCAGGTTAAAAACACATGAAGTGATAAAACTCATCTTGAAGAAAATTAAACTCTGGCTACAGTTTTGCCTCTTCACTTCAAGATGCTCTAAAAGTACCAGCAATGTTGAATTTATGCTTCAAAAACTTTTTCTTCTAGTTTGAAGGAGGTGAGTCCTTGACAAGCAGCAACTTGGGTCAAAGGTCTCGTCCTAGCAGCGACCTCAACAACAGTTCTGTGCAGTCTCCTGCTCACCTGAAGGTCCAACGGAGTATATCAACTAACCAGAAACAACGGCGTTTCAGTGATCATGGTGGGGATGACATTCCAACAAGTAAAGTAACATACACAACTCGAGTCTGAATGTGCAGTGTTTTGTGAACCTGGCAGGTCCACCACTCTGTGCATTTGTTGTGTATCTCATTGTGCTCCTCTGTGATGCTTTTATTTGTATGAATGCTTCTGTCGTAATTCTGGGTCGGTGTCACATAGAGAGTTAATGTTTTAAACTTGTTACTTGCTTTATTCACTAAATGAGAGTTTGAGGATATTTTGTGTTTAGGAAATAATGGCAAAATATTGGTCTGGAATAGAGTCAAAAGCAGTAAACTATTATGTTTATCAGTGCATTTGGAGCTGGGTTCAAATTGTTTCCAAGAGACAACATTTTTACCAATTATTAAGGAAATATTTTTTGGTGAAAGTGGTTACATCAAAAAGGAGTGCACATTTAAAGCATTGACTAAAAAGGTGATAATTTTTTTTTCTTTCCCTCTCGGCCCCTGAGAGAACCATTTAATTACAGAAAATATGTCTAAAATGCTAAAAATTTCCCTTTTCTCTGCCTTAATTTACGTTGTTAGTTCTATTTTTACCATTTTCCCTCTGCGGTAGTTTGTTGTGGTTGCTTTTTTGGGGAAAGAAGGAAAATTGTGAGGATCGTCAACTAATATGATTTTATTTCAAGGGAATGTAAAATTCTACAGATGGAGAATTTGCCTCAAAGCATTTTAAAGAACGGTAAGGGGGAAAGAATTGTATTTTTCCAAGCATAAACATGCTTTTAAACAAAATAGTTCTAGGGTTTTCAGGGGGAAAGGACCTTCCATGGTGTTAAAGTTAGAAGTAAAATACTTTTCTAGGTGTTACATCCTGATGTGAAATGGCAACTAATTCTGAACTGCAGAGAAAGGGTAGGTAAAAAGAACTTAAATCTGACAAACCTCAATTGAATAGGTTGATATATGTGCTGAGTTTGCAGTCATAGTTGCTGAAATGCTTTTTTGGGCTCAGGGAATTATATTTGGACTATTTTGGCCAGGAAAAATGCAATGATTATTTTTAGATATTTATTAATTCTGTTTTTATTTGGCAGTTGGTCCCTCAATTCCTCCTGCTGTGTCATACACAAAAAGGGCTCAGGCAAATAGTGTGGAAAGCGAACAGAAGGAAGACTGGGACAAGGATGTCTCACGCAAACTCAGCAGCACTACAGTGGGATCCAAAGGAGAAATGGCTGCAAGTCCACTTGTGGGTCCAGAAAGAAAGAAAACTACTGTTCCCAGTGTGAGTGTTTGTGCTTTTGGCTGGTTATGTTTATTTTTTCCTATTTAAACAAAATCCGCAGCATAAGTTCACTATAGACATAATGGTTACTGAATAAGCCACTAAATCTATTTCTGGTAACTTTTGCTGGCAGACAGAAATAGACAGGCCTCACTGGATGTCTTTAAAATAAACTTTTTCCTTCCCCCGCAACTTTACTTTTTCTAACACTCACGTAAGAGTAAGAACTAGGATGTCTGCACTTCGGCAAACTGAAGACCTGTCAAGACAAACAGTGGATATTTAGGGAAAGAATATAAGAACAGTGCCAATATGGAGTGCTCTTTTGCTGGTTTCTAATGCTTGTGTATCTACAAGGAAGCCAAGGGACTTCCTGAATCAGAGATTTCATCTGAATAATCCTTCATAATATTCCTCATATTTTTCCATGTGAATTTGCTTAGTTTTCTGAAACCACCTCTCTTTGGACTTCACAAATAAGGTGGAGTGGAGGGGAACAGGCTACTTTTCCCCTGGTGTGTGTGCCTGTTGATGTTATGAATTACAACCTGTTTCTTGTAATAAGAAATGATTTATTTTCTAGTTCTACTGTTACAACATCCTTCACAATTTTGTAAGCCAGTATCATTTTATTGCCTTAGACATCTTTATTCTAAGTAGGAGAGTCTGTCTCTCCTAATGTGAAAGTATCTACTTTGTGGAACTTCATAGGCAGTAGTATCAGTGTTCAGGCTATACAATGGAAAAAATATTGTGTAATGTTTAATCAGCTACTTAGGAGCAAGAGTTCATGTGGGGAAAAAAAGAAGGCATTGTAAATTAAGATTCAAGTACACTTTATGCTATTTGGAGGCAAACTGTATTATATACAAAAATTCTGGCCATCTTTTAGCACAGCCAGCAAGAATTCTCATTGTCTTTTGGATTTTACATGCTGGCTCCCATCTTAGATACTGTGGGGAGATGAGATGCATTTCTATGGGAATTTTCTTTAAACAAAATAAATGCTGAAGTTCATGTAGCTCCTGCTGTTCTACAGGCTGTGTTTGCAGTGTGGCTGCAGGTGCTTTAAATGTTTCTTTGAATTTTAAAATAAATAGCTTGTACCCCACAAATAGTCTTTGAAATCACGGTTGTGTGGATTATGTACAGGAACTTTGTGACTTCTAGGATTACATTTCATTTCTGAGCCTTCCCAAAATTATATTGCCCCAGAGCTGATCACATTCATGTATGGTACAAGATGATATATCAAAAGCATTTCTCTGCTTTCTGAGAACTAATTAAGTGGAATACCTTTGCTAATAAGAATAAGAAACTGATTTACTTGCTAATGGCAGCTTCAGTATTTGTGTTTTGGGGACTTAGTAAGAGGCTTTATGATGGGCAAGGTTAAGGAATAGTGGTGTCTGATACTGCAACAGTAGTTAAGGTTGAGAAGCTTACAAAAAAGTCTAAATTTGCTTTTTAAAACTCAAATGTTTATAGTGAACAAAGCAAATTTAATATGGATAATTTTAAAATACTTCTGTGTAACTTGAAGAGTGATGTTATGAAACGTAGGATTTCTTATAAACAAGTTTGTTGCCTCCAGTCATACTAGTCTAGCTTGCAAGAGTTTAATTCTAAAACCAGGTAAGTGCAGTTGTTAGCCTTCTTCTGTAAAGACTGGCCTTGAAACAGTTTTTTCAGTAGTCTCTGGAAGCTGATACTAATGCTGCAAATCAGTAGATGAGGGAGACCTAAACACACAGGAAATCTTGCAGAGTTCGTGATGCCCTACAGTTCCCAAATTTAGAGTACTTGGAATCTTGTCAGCATGTTTCAGTATATTAGGTTAGTACTTCGCAAACCTCTCTCACCCCAAGTTCAGTATGTACTGTATTAAAAACTGAATTGTGCATCATATACTGCAAATAAGTCTTCAGCAGCTAATCTGTGCCTGGCAGGGGAGGAGAATGTTGATATTCTATGAAGTATGTGCAAACTGAAATGAGTAACAAGCAAATTTCCATCAGTTATTTTTTATTCTGTTTATTTGGCTTTATTTTTATTGTCGCTACAAGACACGTGGGGCACTATCTGCGTATTTCTGGGTTGACAGGCACGGAGTATGAATATTTTCTTGTTGTTCTCTTGAAAACTTTTGACAGAAGACAACTAGCCTTAGCAACTTAATCTGCGCAGGGAAGCCTTTCAACCAGCCAGATAGATGTGTTCTCTAGGGTTCCAGTTTGTTCCTTTGATCCCAGAGACAAATAACTTAAAAAGGCAGTATGTGGGAATTGGATAATAATACTTTGGAAAGCAAGTATTAGCAAATTTAAAGCTTCTCTATGTTTTATTTTAGTGTACTCTCAATGGTACAGTAATGAGATGGTGAATAAGCTATTGGAAAAGATAGCTGATATAAATTATTTATTTCAATAGGTTAGGCTAGTACATTTGAAGACATAAAGAATAAACATAAATGGATGAAAATGGCTTTATTTGTTTCCAATTTTGACATTTCTGTACAACATGATATACAATAGAAGAAGGTATTTAGTTTAATTTTTGTCTTAATTTTCTTCTAGAGTAATGTATTTTCTGGTAGTGGGATGACAAGGAGGAACACTTACGTTTGTGAACGTTCTTCAGATCGCTATTCTGCAATACAGAATGGGAAGGACAACAGGTATTCTTTAACTTTTATTACTAATTTGGGTACAAGAGCTGAGGCACAGAGAAGCAGGTTATGCAATTACTGAATACCATTACAAAGCATGGCATGAAATCCATGAAGTTCGGCTGTACCTTTTCATCTCATCTTCCACCACAGTTTCTGTTTGTAATGAAGTTTATGACTAAATGTGTACATTAGCCTTTGTCTCTTTTTATGGATCCACATTTATTACCAATGGTTGTCTTGCAACAGGTGAGTAAAGTAACTGCTTAGAACTAAATAGACAGCTCTGTTGTGGAGAACTTTGTTGGATCTCCCCAACAGTGGAGCCTGATCCCTTTGACTTCTAGTGATCAGAGTTAAAATTATTAAGACTTGTCAACTCTATACGTGCAGTTTTTTGGCCTAAAATATTTTAATAGAGATGGTAACCAAGTTGTATGTGTATTTGAGATGATAATTATATTGTTTATATGTTTTGTTAAATATTATTGTATTTAACACTGCCACAATTACTGTTCTTTTTTTTTTTTTTGTGGTACATCCTTTGTTCACCCTTGGTGTTAGTTAAGCCCTGTACCTGACTGCAAAATAAACATTGGCTTTACTGGGGAGTAATGCAAGCTGGATGTTTTTTAGTTTAAACCATTAGGTCTTACTCTGATTTTTATTTTGGTGTTAGCTACTTAAATAACAAAGGGTAAAATGAATCAGAAGATCCCTATCGTGAAAGAACGCCATCTTCTAAATTGGTTTAGTTTTGTTTTCTGTCTTGATGTTTGAATTTTTTAATTATGCATTTAATTTTGAAAATGGCAAGAGTATAAGGCTGTTGAACTATAGTAAAATGAGCTATGGAACACATGAAGTGCAGCTCTTTAGAGTGCTATAAGGAGGTACATTAAAAAGACTAATTTTCAGTATTTAATTTCAAATTATTAGGTGCTCTCAAAAGCATCTTTCCAAATTTTTGACTATAGATAAAAGCATTTGAATAAATTTTGCAACAATGCTTTATTTTAAAGAAATAACACATTTTTTAGGGTTAAAATTTATACTTAAAGAATTTTTCTGATCTCACAAAAATGAATACAGGTTTTCCTGCAATAGATTTAATACCAAAAAGCATAATGAGAAGGCATTTTATTTCAAGTTTCTCATTTTTTAAATTTATATTTAATTTCTTTTCTATGGCATTGAAAAGACAAGCAACTCTTTAATCCCTATTCCTTTCATAAATGTAATGAGTACGTTCAGCTTTTTGAGCAGATTCTGAAAAATGAAGGATTTGTGTTTCAGTTGTGTATTTGCCTTTCCTGTAATAAATTGTGGTTGTATTTGGTGTAGTTGAAAATCTTGCATAATTGGCTTACTCACATTAAATCTTTACCTCTTTGCTACAGATATTATTGGCAACAACAGACCCAAAGCTAAATACATCATTAATGCAAATTTTTTTTATGGTTGTTAGAGACAAAACTGTAGTTTGACTTTTCTATTAAAAAGTCAGTTGACTTTTATATGAAAAATTAATAAGATGATAGCTTTACTGCTACTTTCATCCCTCCTTGTCACTTAGGTAAAGCAGGGTAGAGAGAACTGTATTTTGGCTCATCCTAGCAGTGGTTGAGATGGTCCAGAGGAGATCCTTTGAAAATAGACTCACTACCAAGTGATAATGTGACAGCAGTTCCAAATGTTTCAAGTTCTAGGTGTTTTTTTTGACTGAAAATAAGGTATTCATTTCACAAAAGGAGACTCTATGTAATCAATCTTTTTAAGGCATTTGCAAATTTCTTTTTTCAGGTTTTTTGTTACTATTTCCATGTACTCTTTGTGGTATTTCTTCATTATTTTGAATAATGTGTGTGTAACCTTTAAAATCGGGAGGAGTGAAAAGGCCTGATTTAACATATCTGGTGATGTGATTTGTGGATTAACATAATTTTCTCAGAATTCTATGTTCTTTACTTAAGCTGACTATGGCAGCCGGGTCGCTCAGTCTTCTGGCTATTTAAATAGCACTAAAAAAAGAAATTAGTTGTTATTTTCCCTGTTTGCTATGTTGTTACGAGCTAACCTTTCTTTTCCCTTTTCATTTGCTCATCTCTCCTGCCTTGCTGCCATGATAAAAGCCTAACAGAAATGTCTGCGAGTAGCACGTCTTCTGCAGTAGCTTCTGCTGTGTCAACACGGCCTCGGCATCAAAAGTCTATGTCTGCCTCTGGTCATCCTATAAAAGTTACGCTGCCAACCATCAAAGATGGCACTGAAACTTACAGACCAAGGTAATAAACTGATTACTGTTTCTTTCAAAAATGCTGTCGTTCAGTCCATGGTCTACTTCTATTGCAGTCTATTCAAAACTGTCACTATGCGTTCTGTCTCAAAACCCCTAGTTACTCAAGTAGTGTTGGTATTACAGGCAATTTAAACCTGATTTTGGTCGTAACATTTGTATACAGTTAAAGAAGTCCCTTGACTGCCTCCCTCTGGATGCTTCTGAAAAACTTAAGTAGTTGTATGGTCCTCTCTAGTTAAAAGTTTAACACACGCCACCATAAATTCCTGTGAGACACTGAAATGTTAACCTGTCGGTTTTGTAAATTGCTAGGCTCATTTCTGTCTTAAAATCACTGTAGTATAGTTACTACTAATTGCCCAAATAGCTTTATGTATTTATTTGTGCCAGATGATTACTTCTTAAGAAATTTCTGTTAAGCTTTTGGAGTGCTTGTGTGTTGAAGGTTTTGATGAACAGAGTTTTCAGGAAGAGGGCTGGGAACATATTCAGATCTTACTACAGACTTTTCTACCTTTTCCCTTTTGTCCTATTATCTGTGTGTGTGTTTTTTAACTGCTCTTAATACTTGAGACAACTTGATTTTACAATGAATATATCTCTATTATTTCTAAGTATGAATCATAAAGGCAGATAAATAGCAGAATCAGGTTTGAAGGAAAAGGAATCAAGAGCAGGGTTTTTTTTTTCCTATCTTTGAGAAAGGATTGTCATGTAGGAGGGCTTCTAGCACAGTCTTTCTCTTTATTTATGTTTCTGTTTTCCCAGCAGTGCAACTCAAAGAGTGCCTGCTGCTTCCCCGTCTGCTCATAGTATTAGCACTACCACTCCAGACCGAACCCGCTTTCCTCGGGGGAGTTCAAGTCGAAGCACTTTCCATGGTGAGCAGCTAAGGGAGCGGCGTAATGCCACTTACAATGGACCACCTGCCTCACCATCACATGAAACCGGTGCTTTTGCACATGCTAGAAGAGGGACATCAACTGGTATTATAAGCAAGATAACTTCCAAGTTTGTTCGCAGGTTAGTACCTCGATTTTTAAGAGAAAAAAAGAAAAGCCCAGCTTATTATATAGGGCCATATTTGCAAAGTCATTGAAAATGTCCAGTTTAAGTCTGAAGTAGATGTGCATTTAGTCAGAATGCTGCTTGGTTTGTGTGTTCCTTTCAGAACCTGCCTTGTCTCTGTGTGTATTGTAACCGTTACGTTTGACCAGTTACTCTGCTGCTTTATCTGAAAGGACCAAAAGAATGCTTCTCAAAAGCATCTTTGCTCATGCTTTACAGCTAAAATAGAGATGCTACAATTAAGTTAAAATGAAATGAACTTAAATACTGAAAGCAGTGACTTTAAAATGAGTCATTATTTAATGTTAATATTTTAACTGGATGCAGTTTGTTACAAGGGCTGTATTTACAACTATATCATTGTCATGCTTAGAGGGAAGAGGTATTAAATTATTTCAGGGACTTCTAAGATATGTGAGTAAATGAGAAGTGTAGAAGTGGGCAGAAGTCTGGATGTCTGGAAATACTAATATTTCAGTATCATGCAGCCTCTCATATCATGTTACCAGCTTCTTCAAAAGCAAGTTCAGGATTCTGAAAGAAGAAAACCCACACAACCTGGACCTGCGGTCATTCCCGTGATGATGCTAACAGTAATAATATTGTAAGAAGTGCTGGGAAGGATTTTCAAATACATAGTTTAATGTTAAGTGACTGTTGACTTTGCAGTCCCAATAGCTTTGCCAAAATGGGATTTAATTTTCAGTTTGCCCCTTTCTAACAGTGATTTACATAATTCTTAAGCCTACTTATGGGTGTATCCATATGCATTATTGTCAGTTTTACAAGAGAATTATGTCTTGTAAACCTCTCTTCTCTTTGCAGAATTATGCTGTTACGTACTGGATTGTCATTTGTCTGTGTGTGTATATATATATATAATATATAGATAGAAAAAATTCAAATCTAGGTTATGATAGTAGTTGAAAATTTCTAAGTAAAATGTGAGTTGCATAAAGTGATAGTACAAGGGAAGAGAGAAAGCTAGAAATACAGTGTTTTCCTTATAAAATGGATTTAACCTGGTGAGCACCTACTGCCTCACTGTGTGTTTAAGCAATACCGCTTATGATGAACTAAAAAGAAGGATTAAAAAAAATAAAAGTATGTGAATGACTTTCTTTTTTCAGAAACTTGAAGATACAGGACTATGATCCTCCATAATTGTTATCTGCAGCCCTTGGGGGGGGGAAGAATTTGTTCTGCAGTTTAAAACAAGAAACAAAAATTACAGCAAAATCAGTCTCTGTGCATTTCTCAATGGGAAGAAAGGCATTTTCTGTTACTTACCTAACAAATTTCAAGAGCACAGGCTGGCTTTTTGCATTACAGCTCATTGTTATTTGCAAGGAATGGTACCTTGAATTGTTTTGACAAGTCGGATCAAAGAATTAATATTTTCATTGTGTTATACTGCAATGTTAAAATAATACTGTAAACTGTGTGTTTAGAATTAACGTATTGTAAATTAATGTTTGAAAGTTATCTTTACTATGGAACATTTTATGCAATTTCCTATTATGCCTGATACTGTTAAAAATGTATTTTCCTATAATGAAGGCTTTGTAAGGGCTTTGGTTTGTTGCTGGTGGTGGTGTGGAGGGTTTGGTGTTTTTGTTGTGGTTTTATTTCTGTAAACTGGGGGTTGTTTGAGACTTTGGGTGGAGGTTTGGGGGGTTCTTTTAGTTGGACCACATAGCTGCATGCCTGTTAACTTATGTACTGCTCAGGAAATAATGGTTTAAAGCATCTTTTGAATAGAAGGTGTCATGAAAGGCTTTTTTGGCAAAGGTTAAATGCCTTTTCTGGTAAGTATATAAAATAAATCCATAATGAGAATGCTTAATGTATAGGGTATTGATGTATTTTGCGTCAATGGTTTATGTCAAATGATGCTTCTCTAATGTTATTTTAGTAAAAGTATTTGTGCTTTGAAGGTATTAGATGAGTTACTGAAATTGGGTGCTAAAATGTTTGTACAGCAGCACTAGGAGCATGCCTGGGTGGCTTACACTTTTTGTTTTGAGTTGATTCAAACTAAAAGGGCGTAATACAGAACAGTTCTGTTTTACAGTTCTAAATCACCAAAATGAGGAAAAAAAAAAATACATGTTTAACCTCAAGCTCAGCAGTAATCTTACCAAAGCCAATGTAACAGCTGATCTGCTGAAAGATAAGCAGGTGTTGAAGTAAACTTTCTTAACCGGGCTCCAAACATTTGATCTCACAAACTCTTAGGCACATCTTACCTTTAATTACTTGAGTGTGCCTAAGCAAGGGCACGTACCTCCCTGTGCTCTCAGGACTGAGGGGTAAAGGCCTGGCCAGAAGGGTGCAAAGTGGAGCCCCCCCAGACCACCTTGATCCTGTGTGCTTGCTGGAATTCCATGTGGCCATTGCTCTCTATCTGCAGTAGGTTAAGAATAATGTGTTGATATTACCATCAATTTAAAAAACAGATAAATAAACCATTACATGTCGGAGCTGCAAGAAGGGAAGGTGTCATAAAGGGAAGTTAAAAAATTACAGCTGTGGGAAAAATACTGTTAAACAGTGTTAGGCTTGACATTATTACACTGATTTTTTTCTCTTTTTTCTGATCAGTAGCTATTTAACATTGTTCTAGATGTAGGTTTTCTTAACTTTTATTTTTCACCTTTATCATTGAATCTCAACCTTAACTTTGTTTTGAGGGATCCAAGTGAAGGCGAAGCCAGTGGCAGAACTGACACCTCAAGGTGAGGAGCCACTATTAATACTTCGCTCCTAGGTCTTTTACATCAAGGTTTAAGTGATTTCTTCAAGAGTTTTAATCAGGATGTTAAATAGAACAGTGTTTAATTAATCTGTATTTCAGAAATGGTTTTTATTTGTGGGGGAGGGGGTTTTGGTGAGGTCCTTTATCCCTTGTGAAGTATTTAATATAGAGGTTTTATTTAAGTATATTCCTGTGAATAATAAAGCCCCCTGTAGGAGTTAACCAGTTATTTAGAAACTTAAATTCATGTTTTGGCTTATAAATATTTGGTGTTTACTTTTGGTTTCAGTGGAAAATATAGTATACTTTATGTGTGTGTCTATATTTAATATTGCATTTTTACTACAGTTGCATACTTCATTCATTATTAAAGCTGCTGTTAACCAGAAGTAAACACCTTTAGTCCCTGTGAAATGAATGTCACTTCATATTTGTGACATTCGGAGACAAAAAGGGTGGTAACTGCTGAGTACTAAATTTGTATGGCAACCACTATAGAGAAATCTGTATCTGCTTTCTTAGTACTAAAGCATTCCTTCATATGCTCATTTTCCAGTATATCTGCTCTTTTGCCATGTTTCAGCATTTGGTTCTGCATTTTTGGTGTGCTTAGCACAATGCATAACTTTTTATTTTGATGCTCTCTAATGAACAGGCATTGTAGTTTGCATCCTAAACTGGTCAGTTATGGAAAATGTGGGCTTAGATGTCAAAACAGAAAGCCTTTATTAAACAACAAAAAAAGGCAGCACATTCTTAACAGGGTTCATTGTGTAATGCACAATACATTTTATTTACGTTAACCCTTTTCAAGTCAAAGCTTATCAGCTGTCAAATTCTTGATGTGGAAAGGGAAAAAAGAGATGAATCAAACGTTCAAATGAAGTGTGAAATTGCTTTCAGCTCTTGCTTTCATTCTCTAGCTTCCTCTACTTTTTGTCATCCTACAGTGTCTGTTTTGGGGCTAAAAGTTGAGATCTTCTCCCTGCCATGCTCTATCGCTTAACACTGATGCAGTTTCTTGGGGATCACACTGAAATTCAAATTTAAAATGCTTGTTTTGACTCCTCTCTGAATAGTGACAGTTTGTAGCCTATCAAAATGAGAACAGCACCTTTCCCCAGTGGTGGATGGGAGGCATCAGGCATCTGAAATACCTGGAACAAGAATAGAAACAGTTGGCTGTTACTTTTAAATAATTAGTGCTATTTCTCAAAATGCTTTCTGCTATTGAATAAGTAAAAGAAGCATCAGAGCAAGAACATTGGTTGGAAATTAATCCCATGAAATTTTGTCCATGTCATTGTGTCAACAAAATTACTTCATGTCTGTATGTCACTGTTTCTTCTATGAAAAAGCCACAGGCTGTGTCCTCAACTGCTTGACAAAACAAGCTGTTTACAACCAAATTACAGCAAGCAATTTTGCTTAATCAGTTAAAATAAAGCACATTGTTGTGAGATTTTTTTTTTTACAAAGAGAGAGGTCAAAAATACATAATAAATGCAAAAAGGGAAAGGCAGAAAAGAGGGGAGGGAATTAACAGAACTCTTGTGAATCACAGGGTGGGATTTCTTCCTCTGCTGCTTTTACAGTATGATTTCTGCTTCAGGATTGTCTCTCTCAACTTCAGTTCTGTCGGTGTGTGGCATGCTCCAGATCATGAAATCAGCAGATCTTCAGTCATGCTTTTACATAGATTCCACTTCCTTTGGAGCAGTATGGAGTAACGTGTGTCTGCTGCAGTTACCATTGCACATGTCATCAGAACGTTTTAGAGCAGGGGTTTTCAAACTTGCTTTGCTTGTGTGCCACCACTGGGAGCTGCCTCAGCGCTGCTCAGCACTGGTAGCAGCTTCCAGTGCTGCACTGCAGCACACGTGTGTGCCAGAGATGGTGCACGCCTGTTCCAACAATGTCCTGTCCATCAAAACCTTTGAATTGGCTTGTGTGTGACTGTGTGGCAATGGCAGTTTAGAACCCCCTGTTCAAGAACTGTTTTTCTTGTATCTTTTGGTTCTGTGGCTTTTATTTTTGACTGTTCTATGTGTCACTTCTTCCAGGAGTGCTTCTGGGGAGCCAAAAGACAGAGAGAAGGAGGATAGCAAGGATTCCAAGCCACGCTCCTTGCGGTTCACGTGGAGTATGAAGACCACTAGTTCTATGGACCCTAACGATATGATGAGAGAGATTCGGAAAGTGTTAGATGCTAATAACTGTGATTACGAACAAAAAGAGAGGTTTTTGCTCTTCTGTGTTCACGGTGATGCACGACAAGATAGCCTTGTTCAGTGGGAGATGGAAGTCTGCAAACTGCCGCGGTTGTCACTCAATGGAGTTCGCTTCAAGAGAATATCTGGGACTTCTATCGCATTTAAGAACATTGCATCCAAGATAGCGAATGAGCTTAAGCTGTAAAGAGAGAGCCTAAATTTTTTGGGATCAGGGAAGATTCATACATGATCTACACTTTGAATGTACTGGTTACGCCTAATGTGATTGGCCTGTGAAACTCCCCATGTAGAAATTGCCCTTATTGCAATAAGGTTATACATAGTTATTCAGAATTGTAAAGTTAAATCCAGTATGACCTATATTAAATAACTGTAGCTAAAGAAGTTATGTTCACATGTACAGGTAAGTATATAGAGCATTCTGTTCATTTTATGTTCATAGAGTTGTATAATAAAAAGATGACTGCTTAAATTCAGATCTTGTATAGTTGTCTAGATTTCTGCACAGAAATGTATGTTTGATGCTTTGAGTTGGAAAAGTTCTTCCCTATCATTTACATTTTTTGGTGGTTTTTATAAGTCTTACCTCTGTCATGCGTTTTTTAAACAACTTCTGTCCTGAGTCCGATGCACAAAAAGAGTTTTGACAACTGTAGCATGACCGTTTTTAATTACTTAAAGATTGTTCATGATGTGAACCGAAAGCTGGTGGATAACCAGCTTTTGTTCTACACAAGACTGTTCCTGTTATCTTTGGCTCTTATTACCGTTGTTATGGGCGGTGTTTAGTTGAAAAACAGACAAAATACAAACGTGTTTACAGTGTTGGCACTTACAGTTAAAATCCTTTGTTCTGCCTTGGGCCAGCTCAGAGCTGTGGGGGAACAGAAACCAAGTGTAAGTGATGTTCTGTCTGTAAGTTACAGTGCTTACTCCCATGTCCCATCAACCAGTGTAGCACCACAACGGAGAACCATAATGATTTATTTGAATCTCATGGTGTAAAGTATCACTTGTTTTTTGCTGCCTTCAGAATACTATAAATTCCATTTTATGGAAATATATTAATATTGGGACTGTTTAATAGCACAAGATAATCTGAAGTGTTGACCAATTGTTTCAGTCAATAACACCACCTCAGGAATTAGCTTGGCTTTTGGAACATGTGCCCCCCACCCCCAAAGAGTACATGCAATTCCACAGGATATTTTACAGCTAAACATACATTGTTTATGATGATAAATTGTTGATTTATGCTTCCGTGGTTGTACAGTTTGTTCCCATGTAACCTGTTTGTGTTTAATATTTTACCAGATTTCTTGTATTTATTCCACATCATTATGCCTGTAATGTGCAGCTTTGTAATTAGGCACTTGCCTATGGAAAAGAAGAAAAAAAAAGAAAACCCCACACATTTTTGCTTCATAATTAATGATTATAAACTATGTAAAACCACTAGTACTGGTACATTTTAATACTTGTTATTTTGTACTGAATTAACCATAGAGGTTGGTTGTGCAATGTTATTTAATGTCGTAATTACTGTAATATCAAGGTAAGGGCCCCATCTGCACACTCTTGTGAAGAATAGAAAGTTCATTAAGAAACTGTCACTTTAAAATAATAAAAACTAAAAAAAATATAAAAAAAATAAAACCTGTGGTAAACTCTGTAACCCTAAGTTAGAAGGCTGTAAGTGTAGTAAATGTGCCATTCTCTAATGGCTTCTTGACCGAGATGGACTTTACATGCTGTACTGTGATGTAGCTTTCCTATGTAACGGTTATGTTCTGAAATGGACGTGTATTTTTGCCTTAGAAAAAGGGTGGTGTTTGGAAAGAAAGAACTGTAGCCCCTTTTCTTTTTCTTTTTTTATCTGATGTTCATTGAAACAAAATCTGATGCAAGTCATCTTGATTCACTGGTGCACTCTATTAAAACTTACTTGAACAGTTCTCATACTAAACTTCTTGTTCGTTGCCCTTTATAAAAGTGCATTGATTATTGCAGGTAGCAAAACAGGCTCAAGGGGTACAGGCTTCATCTTCAATACTCTGAATTCAGGGTTAGTGTTGCATTGGTTTTGGGGTCCTGCGATGTGGTTTAGTCCCTCTCAGTGGGGAAGGCAGGGTAAAGAGTCTGTGAATCATAGCATCATCAAATAGTTTGGGTTGGAAAGAACCTTAAGATCACACGGTTCTAACTGCCTGCCATGGGCAGGGACACCTTGCATTATACCATGTCGCCCAACGTTCCATGCCATCTTCAGTTATCTTTGAAAATACACCACTGTTAACCCAAGATCATGTGTAAGTTTGGTCCTGAAACAAAACCCTTTGCCTTTCCAGAAGGTTCAGTGAAAAAAAATACAGGTCGTGCTGTGAGAGGGTAGGTTAAGGGCTTCGGATGGTTTCCTGAGCCGTGGTTTTACCCAGCTGCCTGCCCTAGATTGGCACTGCTTTCAGTGCTTCATGTAACCAGAGATGTGTTCATATTCTGCAAAGCACAGGTACCTTTTCCAGAGGATGGAGGTTACGTTTCGGTTCAGCGCTCGTATGAAACGTGATACCTAAAGTGCCAGTTCAATGGCATTATTTCCAGTAATGGCCTACTGTATGGACTTCCCTGATTCCCCAGCTCTGCTGCCTTCCATTGTTGGAAGATGAGCTCTGAGCCACTTCATGCTCTCTGGAGCAGATACACCAAGCGCTTCAGCATGAGTATGAGTTGCAAAGGGTGTAGCTGCACTCAAACGCACCATTTGGCTTCCCAAACCTCCTGTTCCTGGCAGGAATAAGATGGGAAGATCCAAAAGAGATACTTTTCAGAACTGGTGGGTTTATTGACAAGTAGAGCACACTTGGCATAGAAATTGGTGGGATTTTTCTGAACCCTCAATGCCTGGGCTGTTTTTGGGTCCATCAATAACAGTCTTCTTATGTACTTGTTATGTTTATGTTACTCCATGGGTAAGACTAGGATGAGAACATTTGGATCCAAATGCAGTTTGACTGTCACATGGGAGGGGATCAGTGTGGCGTTGAACAGTGTGGCTTTAACTTGCCTAAGCTGAAAGGCAGTTAAAACACCATGTCATGTTCCACACCTCCAGGGAGGGGAAGGGATGCCTTGCATCTATAGAGGGCTTATGTACTTAATTGTAATTCCTTGGCAGCATTTCTAGGGGGTCAGTATTTAGACTAGTGCATGGTTCTACTAGTTTGGGTTGGGGCTTTGCTTCATTTCTTTATTAAGGATATCCAGAGAGTTCCAAACTAAGTCAATTGGAGTGGATGAAAAGGGGTCTAAAACATTAACATGTACGTAGGTCAATGGAAGAACTATAAATGTTCACTCCTTGTGAATCAAGTGGTGTCATTAATGCTGGAGCATTCCAGCGGTGCTTAAATTCCATGAGCTGTCAGATGTGAGACTTTTGATACCCAGCGTCATACATCTGAGAGGTACTTGGTACAAACCCAGTCTGTGGAGAAAGAGCTGTGCCTCTTGAGAAGACAGATTATAGAATCATAGAATCATAGGATAGGGTTGGAAAGGACCTCAAGATCATCCAGTTCCAAACCCCCTGCTATGGGCAGGAACACCTCCCACTAAACCATGTCACCCAAGGCTATGTCCAACCTGGCCTTGAACACTGCCAGCGATGGAACATTCACA
>JASSUY010015631.1:4126-25456 GCA_032466535.1 Forpus xanthops | reverse complement strand
TCACTCTGCAATTCACCCAAAGCAAAACTTTGCTCTGGAGAACCAGTAATATATAGAAGTGGTTTAGTTTTATTTATAATGGAAAATGTTTTCATTAATACTCATCTCCAAAACAGACCACCAATATGAAGATATGTAGGCTTCAAGCTTTTAAAGATGACTACCATTCTGGTTTCTAATATTTATTTACCGTACTTGAATAACTTTGTTTTACAAGAATACTTGCATAAACTGCTTGTTCTCCTTTGAGATTTCCACTAGTCACTGGGGGGAATCTAGCAGTTTCTCCAATTAAATTATGAACTCATTAGAGAACAGGAAAGAAAGAGAAGCATGTATTTAAGAGCATGTCAATTTAACTCCCAAGTGCAATTAGCTTTCTTACTATATTTACTGTAATATGTCACTAAGGAAAATGGCTCTTTTTTGTAGACAAATCTAGGATCATGAGGAGTTGACATAATGAAATAGTTACTGTGTTTATTTACGTGTGATCAGTTTCCAATAGTTTTCTTGCACAGGTGTCCTGTGTGGGATTTACTCCTGTCCATGTTCAAATAATACTGACTTACACTCTCCATCCTGGTGGCACAAGTCCGGTCCATCAGCTGTGAGTGGTCTCAGTCTTCCAGTGGCTGGAAGGGGTGCAGAGCAGTAGAGTCTGGACAGCTGACTAGGTCTCTAATTCTACTATACACTTTTGAAGTTAGCGTAAATCACCAGGTTTCACTCACCACCTTTGCTCATTAGCATTTGATCATCTCTTCTTGGCCTGTTTTGCAAGATGTTAAGTATTTCCATACTGATCTCCCCCACCTGTCTTTCAAGGAAGTTCAGTATTGTGTGGGATCAGGGTGTTTGAGGAGAGGCACCAAGCCTTTTTGTAGTATCATTCTTTTTGCCATTGAGCATTAAAGGAGTAAAGATAAAACTCCTGATGAAAGAAAGAAGCATTTTTCTTTTTATATTGCTTTGTATGCTGAAAAGCTATACAAAGAGTCTTCCTGAATCAATTCACTGATTCCAATATCTTGCAGAAACTCTTCCCTTTAAGCTTTTCATTTCAAAAGAGTTCAATTTAATGCAAACACTGAAATAAGCTTAAAGATCTCCTGGATACCATAGAATCATAAAATGGTTTGGGTTGGAAGGGATCTTAAAGCTCATCCACTTTCAACCCCACTGCAGTGAGCAGCAACGCCTTCCACTAGACAATGTTGCTCAAAACCTCATACAATCTGGCCTTGAACATTTCCACATATAAAAATGATTCCTGGCGTAGGGATATTCTTGAGGTTGTAGTTGAAGCTGGTGTGGTACCACATATTATCAAGTTAAATGTTTTAAAATTTCCAACTATCTCACAAGGAATAGGAACTACCAACTTGTAGGTGAGGGGTTTTTCTGTTGTTTTTTAATTTAACACTGATCTCTTCCATGGGTACCATCATGGTAAGATTGCCTGCTGTTAGTTTTGTCAACCTCAGTACCTAATTGCATGTGCTTAGAAACTGACTTTAACTCCATATTCCTCAGCATGTGAAGTGTCCCAGAATGTAGTAGGTGATCCCAGAATATTCTTGTGCTTTTTCTGTATATCCATGTGCTTTCTTCATAGGTGATATTTCGTTCTCTCAGCTAATCTTTTTTGTTAGTTGTAATAAATGACCCATCATTCACCTTTGATTTAGGGAAATACTCAAAACCAAGAGATTTCATTTTGTTGCCTTTCCTCCTATTTCCCTCTAGTACAATGCTATAGTAAATGCTCTGTATCACCTCCTGTATGTTATGAGAAGTATTGAAACAAGAGACAAATTCTGATAATAGTTTCACTTGCCACCCTGTAAATCAGGAGTAATTTCAGTGAAGTTACCTGTATTAGATCAATGAGATTCAAATCCTTTTATATAGGAGGAGTGAGGGAAAACAAGTCGTGGAGAGGAAGGGAGGAGAGAAGGAAGGAAAGAAAGGAGAGAGGGAGAACAAAGGTGAGGAAGTTGTCCCAGCTTCTGTTTAAAAGAAATAAGGAAAAAACACACCTCAGTCTTTTATAGTAAGGCTGATGTAAATAAAGCAGGGCAATTCTGCTAAGTCCAGTGATACAATCACACCCAGACACCTATTCAGAAAACTGGAAAGTGAATTAGTTATGGTCTAATAGTCTCATTACGTGGGGTCTGTGAGAACCCTTCCTCTCCTTCACTGTTGAGTCTGTCTCTGGGATTAATGGGCCTCAGCAGTACTAGCGACCCATGCACAAAGGAAATCATCATGATCACTACTTGATTGCAGGGGACCATAGTGTGAGTCAGCAGTAAAACTCCTCCATAAAACAGAGGTGAAACATCTTGTTAACTGGGCTGAACAACAGGGAAAGTTGCAACGATGCTGTAATTCTGTTTATAGAATATAATCTCTACAGAAAGAATTGGCAATCCTGTGAATTTTGCAGGCAGCAATACAGTCAGGGAAAAGTAGACAAGGGGTTATGCTGCAGGTAGCATTCCCAAGAGAAAGGCTGCTGACGCATTCAGGAAGGCATAATGTTCGCTGCAGCCCTTTGCAAGAGAATAGGATGTGTCCTAGTTAGATTCGTGGGACATGGTAGAAATGAGAGAATGCTGAATGGCGAGAGGCATCCTAACAGCATTAGGAGGGAGCAGGAACTGGAGAACTTCATGTCATACTACCACTGCTGTACGAGATCACCTTTAATTCTGCAACACACCAAGTCCTTGGAACCTTAGAGCCTTAGAGCCTGTCCATCAACAGCATCTGGTTGCTCAAACACCACCACTTCTCACATCCAGACTTCTAAGCAAGTAGCAATGGAAAGTAATGACTGGCATGACTTTTATGCTGGAAATGCTTCCTTACTCTGTAGTAACATAGCTGTACTTCACTGGTGATTATTTTAACATTTCTGGTTTTGTAAGCAGAGCACTTATTAAAATAAGCCTAAAACCAAATAAAAATATCCCAGGAAGAGTCTGATAACCTACGTGTCCATGCTGTAGCTTAAGGCTGATCAGGTCTTGGGACATGCTGTGGGTACTGCAATACATATTGTACATCCACATGGCCATATCCCAGCACTGTAAGGCAGTTTTCTAAAATTATGCTTCTTGGTTGAA
Source organism: Forpus xanthops (assembly GCA_032466535.1). NCBI lineage: Eukaryota > Metazoa > Chordata > Aves > Psittaciformes > Psittacidae > Forpus > Forpus xanthops. The sequence goes on along the minus strand of JASSUY010015631.1, from coordinate 22,319 downwards.
ACATTGAGTTTACCCTCTGAATATGATGTTTGTGCAGATATCAGTAGTTGCCTGCTTCTTTATTCTAAACTCACTGAGGATCTTGTGATGCTTTTAATTTTCACATTTAAATACACTTTTGTCTTTATGGCAATGAAGCTATACAATGTCTTTCCTCTCTGCCATGCAATATCCCTACTTAGACCCTCTGTATATGTGTGTTGGCCTGTAATATTAGCCAATATCTGATATATTAAGATTTATAAAGTGCATTGAAATACACTTAAGAAAGATTAATAGAGAAGCACAATGGATTGTTATAGTCTATCCTCGCTGCACTATCACTCATAAAAAAGGCATGTAACAAGAGTACTGGTACAAATGTTAATGATAGTGATGCTGTCGCAGTGTCATAGGGATATGGTGGTTCACATTTAACTGCCATCAATGTTTCTGTTAAACTGCACATTAAACCTGTTAACAACCACAAAGATAAAATTTGATTACAGTAAGGATATATACATTGAAATATGCCTCCTCACACTCAACTAATTAGTTGCCATTGAGTGTTTTTGCTTTGCTCTGTGACATGTATATAAATCACTACAATATGTTAAATGCGAATGGTTGGTAATAGGGTAACCATCTGCTCACTGTTAGAAAGTTAGCAGAGGAATATGGTTAAGCTATACTTCTAAGAACGATGCTGAACTCACATCCCTGAAATACCAAATATCTAAAACCAGCTGTCTCCACTAATGACATTATGAATACGTCTCTTACCCTTTTCATTTTCAGAAGTAAACTACATATTGTAAGAGGTAATTTTGTTCTTCAGGATGAACTGGACTTCAAGGCTAAAATCTGTAACAGCAATGTGAACCACTGTATCTCAGAGCTTGATCTTCTTCTATTGAGTTGACTGCTTTTGAACAGCCCATAAATAATCAGGCCGCCCACTCCTCTCAGGACATCTTTTCATCCACAAATATAATTAAACTATCTTCCTCCCCTAACCCCTGCTGCCAAGCCCTTTTTCAGTGATGACATTATTTTGCAACTGATAGATAGTTGGCACATTGCTGTCTGGTAATGTAATATGGTAGAGACCATCAGAGGTTGCCTTCCATCTAATAATCTACCATGCCCTGTGAGCATTAAAGATTGCCACTGCAAAGAGGGATCAATTACTTTGCCACAGACATGTGTTATCAGGGGCTGTCACATACCTTTGCAATGAGCGCTTCTGGATACCCTAGTGACAAAGTAATGCATTGGAAAATTAGTACTGGGACAGGAGTGAAGGACTGCCTGCCAAAGTTGAGGCTTTGCCTTCAAGCTACAGCAGCACCTTCTCTCCTTACCCATTCAGTCATTTGCTGGTCAGGGTCACTATCACAGGGCTGATGTGCTAGCTCCCCTATCAGTAATATATTGCATTATTGCCCATCAGAGAGATTAATACGTTCCTGTACTGAATTCTCAAGACATGGCTCTCAGTGTTAAAGCAGCTGAGGAATTAATTCAGCTCACACTGTCTGAATGAAAAAGTATGCGATTTCATCAAAGTCAGATGCTTGTTGCTGCTGTGGCTTTCTTAAGCCACATTGAGAAGAGGGGTTGGTGGTTTTTTTGGGGGGGTTACATCTGGCATGGTGCTAAGGCTGTGCTTCCAGGGAAGCACCTGCAGGGGAAAAGGCTGCAGTAGAGCTCATTAGCCTGGCAGTTTCTCGGCCCTGGGATGAATTGCAGAATAAGATGCTTGCTCTACAGGGTCTCAGAAACCTGCGGCTCTGTGGAGGTGTGCTGTCCGGCAAAGCTTTCCAAGTTTAAAAAAACCTCACAGGGAGACATTTTTGTGCTAACACATTTTCCTTTGTTGCCTTGAAAGAAAAGAAGCACTGGCTGAAGGCTGCACATGTTTAGTGACTCCATTTTGATTCACAGAGAACACTTGCCTGTTTCAAAATGGGGTGTCTGCATTTTAAAGTTATCTGGAGCTGGTGTGATGAGCAGCACTTTATAATACCTCAAGGCATGGTGGCAGAGCTGGGAATTTGATAAGCCAGGGTCCTGAATTGGATTCCAGCAGTGGTCACAAGTTTTAGGAAGCTCTCATTTGAAATTGCAAGCAGGGGAAAAACAGGATTCTTTCTCTTTAATTGCATTATATTTATTGAACTGAAGCATTGCTTCAGTTCCCAGAACACTTTATATATATTTTAATGCAAGTTACCAGAGACAGAACAGTTGCAGGACTGTTATTGCTTCTGACTTTTATATTTGGGAAACTGATTTTACTCATTTTCCCATTTAACTCTCTCATACATTATTAATCTTTAGACTTTGGGATGTTTTTTTACTGAAGTTGTCATAAACATAGTAATTTTAACTTCCTTGATTTGGTAATGCTTCTGTAGTGCTTATGTTTAGGGCTGTTCAGAAAAGCCAGGCCAAGCCACATGAACTGGAATCCAGGAACCTCTGGTAGCCTTTTGTGCAGGAGAGGGAACATGAAATTCATTCCTTCAGTAGCTGATCCATTAGATTTTATGCGATATATGCTGCTTGTGTTCACTAAGACACAAATGTCCTGGCAATTAAATGCTTCCCATACATTGTTTTTGGGGGAGAGGAAGGGTCATTTGACAGGTTTGGGGTCTTTTTATCCTTACTAACCTTGGCTGTATTTCTCTAGCTTCATCACTTTTTCATTGTCGCTAGATCTTTCCATTTTATTTATTGAACTGTGGGATGCTTCTTCCCTTACTTGGAGCTAGGGATGTTGATTTTGCTAAATAATCACAACCAGCAACTGACTTAAAAAGCCCCAAACATTTCAATAAATTACCATCCCTTGTCCTACAGTTAGAGCACAGCATGTCCTGTGACCTTCTGCACCACTGGGGGAGCAGAGTCACTAGGAACAATATACAGCAATGGCAGTTGGGACAGGGGACAAAACTACAATATGAGAAGGCATCTGTGTTGTCAGTGACCCACTTTGGGAAATCCTCCTTCCTCCTCCCACACCCTACCTCCAGCTGTTCATTTCTCACTGTCTTGCTTCTCTTTTTGGTGATGATCACTCCTTCAATTGTATCACATGGGGAGTCATGGCCTTTACAGCTCAAGGAAGGAATAGTACATCTCAATTTACAATGAAAAAGTAAACCTATTATACTTTGTCAATGCAGAAAATCACTTACCATTGAACAAGCTTCATTAAAGATACTGTGCTTATGTCTGCCTTCCTTTGAATGCCCCTGAAATAATTCTTCCAGCAGGACAGCGGAACAGCAAGGAGGCAGTTACATTTTTAATCACTTGTGTCCCATAGGAATGCCAGTCTGCCAGCGAGGGCAGCTCCTTCCCCTCTGCATGAAAGGGAATTAAAAGATGGGAAGCTGTGGTTCCAGAATGGTGTTATTAATGAGTTAAAGATCAAACAATCTGAGTGTCATTAACTGCTATTATTCTGAAAATGTTTAACCCAATCCAAAAGCTAGATCTGGGAAAAAAAAAAACAAAAACCCACAAATAAAAAACAAAGCCCAAAAAGGGTTTAATTCCCCCAAACACTTTTTTTTTTTTTTTTTCCAGATGGTGAATAGGGACTAGAGAAACACTTGGATGAAAGGAATAGGGAAAAGTAAAATAACATTGAATTTCTCTGCTACTGTACATATCTCAAAAGAAAATGTCAACAGTGTAGAATCTTTACACACCCAAACCAGTTTGCATCATCTTAACGCCCCATCAGGTAGGTCAGTTATTCGCTGCAGAAGTAACCCTCAATGGAGTGACTCTTTCCAAGATACATCCTCCCGAGTGAATGACAGCAATAGCCTCAGTTCTGACATGCAAATATCTCAAGTTTTAGACTTGATATCTCAAAATACAGTCAGATTTTCTACAGATACAGAGTCACTTTATTGAGAGATCAGATTCTGAAACCTCTCTTCATTCCAGTGGCCAGTTTTGGAGACTAATGCAAACTTTGGGGTTTGTGGTCTATATGTTTGTCTGTATATTAATGTTTTCTAAAATACTTATGCTTTAAATAGGAGAGATGTAGGACAGCAATACCACCAGAATGACGAAGGTTTACGTCTTGATTCCAAAAGTAGGTGAAGTATACACTTATAATGTAGTTCATTGGTTTCCTTACTGTACACACATAGCCAGATTTTGACTAAAAATGCACTATTAGTGTGTAGCTGACATTCAACCTTCTGTGAATTGTGGACAGTACATACATATGCTCTAAACGCTTCATACAAAGATCATGATGTTAGATCTTTAGAAACATTTGGCATTTAAAAGGAAACCACCTAAAGGTAATTTAGTGCTGGGTCCTGGAAAAAATTGGGGACTTTGTAAGTTTTGACTGTTTTGTTATAATAGAACTTTTGAAAAATCTCTTTCACGTATTAGGACCACCAAAAGAAGTGTTTACTCCCAAAGAAAAGGTTCTGCAGTCTAAAATGGGCTGAATATAGGCTATAACAGGAGAGAGGCTTTCGGGAGTGTTGTGCAAGTATTGCTGCAATGCAAACACTGTTAATGGGATATAAAGTCTAGTCACAATGCCTTGTATTCAGGAGCTTCCCCATAATTCCTGATACACTAAATGTGTAGTTTTTTATGCCCTCGTAATCTTAGCACATTTTAAAAGAAACCAGGTTTGAAAATTCAGCTGCTGTAACTACATCAGGCAAACAGGAAAGGGAAAGAATTGCCATGAGGCATAAGTGGAGACTTCATCCTGAAAGACTTGTAGGCAGCAGCCCAAGGCCCTCATCCTGCCTTGCAGCTGCAGAAGCAGGTGCCAAAAACACTGGGGGCTGAGGGGCTAGCTATTTTGTCATGGGTGTTACTGGAGTTCACAGTCTGCAGTGCGTGCATGTCAAGAGAAGCCTATTAAAAAGGCCTTTTTTTCCTTATTATATCAAGTTCTTTATCTTCAGATGTAGGTCAGCATCTGTAAATCCAGATATGGCCATGAAGGAGTAAAACTAAGACAAAACACAGGAGTGATTTGCATAGAAAAAGAAAAAAAAAAAAAAACAAAAACACAAAAGCCACAAAAGGAGTATATTCTGAAAGCTACATTCAACTTCAGTTTGAAGAAACTTTGAGAGGTGTCAGAAGCTTGTTCTCTTTATGGTATGACCATTAAGCCATTTGATTCAGTCAACTTGCTATATATCATGATAAATCTGTATATAGCAGAAAATCCACAAAGTTCTGCCCTTTTCTTCTCCTGAGCTTTTCTGCCCAATGTGGAAGCAGAGAACAGCTTTAAGAAGATATTGGGGCACTTCTGAGCCCTGTGTAATGCACCTCTCCTGGCTTTTGTAGGTCAACAGGCATGAGAAGAGATGAGGAAAGATGATGAGCAGTAATGATAGGGACAGGAGGTCATAGCTGCTGTGGGCAACCATCCCAAATCCCAGTGGACCTGTCTCCTTCCTCCTTCCTCCTTCTCTGTGACTCTCTCAGTGTCTAAGAGAGAGAACAGAGCAGTAAAACGTGTCATACACTAACTCCTTTATCTCCAGAAGTATGTATGAAAATATTTCCAAAAAAATAGGCATTTTTCTTTTTTTTCTTGATTGTTTGGTGGGTTATGGTGTTTTATTTGCATAATTTGGGAGGTTTCTCATAATTATATCCAAGTTCTTTAACAATTAAGTTCGGTGTCATGCAAGAGTTCTTGTTAGGATCCTCTAAAGGCATCATCACTATAACTCTTCCTACTTGTCAGGTCTTCATGACAAATTCCATCCATAGCAAAGAAAAAGAGTTTCTTTTCAGTGGATGGTACCTCTTTGTCAGTGTGCAAACAAAAACCAATTAATTTTGAACAGTGGTCTCCTTAACTCTATGCCCTGAAGAATGCTTTAATGCAAGGAAGCATCCTGACTGTGCCCCAAAGAGGATCCTATACAATCTTGATAGATCTATTCCTTTTAATAACATGCTACTTGAGAAATAGGTACTACTAAACATCTCTGTAATAATAACTTTTTTTTTCAGATCTAGCTTCTCTCTTTACCTGCATCTATTAGTTCCCTAGTATTGTTCATACAGCTATTATATTTTATATAAAGACATGCATACATTTTGCTTCTGGATTATCTCAAGCATTCTTTGTGAGCAGAAACACCCTGTACATTTTCCATTGGAGATTGGGGCTGAGGAAGCCTGCTTGACATTTCAGGGAAAGCTGAAAAGTTTGTACAGGATTTTAAATGCTATTTTATGCAAGATGGAATTGCAAAGGTTTGTTCTTCAGTATAAACATATACTGATTGGTTTTGTCAGCAGTATTTCACAATTTGCTTTCCCCTATGACAGCCTTACATTATTCATAACTTGCAATCTATTCCTTAAATTTTCAGTTAAAAGAGTTTCCTGGTGGGGATTGCAGAATATGAAAAGAGATATTGATTTGAAACACTTGAAATATAAATGAAGTTGTTTCATTCTTCTGGTACATGGAATATTATAGCCACTGGATCAAATTTGACCTCCAACAGTGTCTATTTTCATAAACAAAAATACATTCTTGACCCATCAGTGGACAGTACAGCTCAGCTCTAGCCTCTGAACATGGATTTACCCAGTATTTGTTAAGAAACAAACATGAATAATAAACATTTCAGTGCACTTGAAGGACAAAAGTGATCACTGCTTTATTCTAGTCTGACATTAGATCAGAATCTGAAGACTTGGCTTTGAAACTACTAGTCCTATATCACCGAAGCAATATCATCAGCCCCATTTCACAAAGACATACACAAAGTCTCTTGTCCTGTCACATGAGTTTGAGGTTAGAGCAAGTGTTAAATGCAATGGCAAACCTGTTTTGGCACTTGGGGAAAACCTTCAGCATTGGCGGTACTGTGACAAGCAATACTTACCCACATGCATCTCCTCCTCATTGCTCCAAGGCCAAAGCCAGAATCCCGGTCTCCTGTCCCTTTCCTTAGCTGAGGTCCAAGGGGTCTTTTCCAGCTGCATCTGATGAGTGAATAAGACTGCTAGCTCTGACACACCCGATCTTCACACCCACAACTGTGAAGACCAGGTCATCCATTAGGAGTTATATCCACAGCTCATTATTAATTTGCTACATTCAGATTTTTCTTTGGTTAAACAGCCTATAAATTTGACCCATGATATCATCTATCTCAAGCTTTCTAATACTAAAGAGCATTTCTAATTTTTGAATCTTTGTATAATTGTACTCACTTTAATAAAACATAATAAAATGTTTGCAGAATTCAGCCAGTTTAATGGTTTTAAGATGACAGTGAGAAGTGTCTATAATCAAACAGTAGTTATATAGTATTTTTGAAAAAGAAAACAAGCTTTCTCTTCATGAAGTCAGCAACTGAAATACAGGACATGAAAGAATAATTATTTTCCCAAATTAAAAAGAAAAGATATAGCTAGAACTTTATTTCCTGAACCATTTCGAATTAGTTACAGTTATACCAACAAGACTTGAGATGAGATGACCTAAAAGCTCTTTTTCAGTATCCAAGTTAGCTATAGGATGCTAAGTTGCTTTTGGCATACTTCAGACACTGTGCACAGACACAAACTTCTCAGTTTTCATTAGTATTTTTTAAGTTTAAATTATTTACAGGAGAAACTTCAGTCAGGGATGGCTGAAAGTAACTTTTGAATTCAACCCACATTCATATAGATTTTTTCAAAAAAGATGTGAATTTTTTGTTTGGAAATATTTTTGTTCAAAAAGAACAAATTCAAAAAGTTTCTAAAAAGGGATTTAAACCTGAAAACAAAACTACACATTCCATTTGCCACAAATGATTTTTTTTCCTCCATTTTTTTTTTTTTTCAGCTCAGTCACTGAACTGATAAATCAATTATTTGCATGGCTCTACTGGCAAATAATTCTTATCATAATAATTCCAGAAGGAATTCTTCTGTGACAAAGAGCTTATATTGTATGGAATTTGAAAGTTAAAAAACCTGATGCTAGCATGATAAACAACAAGAAATGTTCTGTTCAGTTTTCTCACTTTTCTCTTTCAAATGATGACCGCCAGACACAATGAAAAACTGAAAGAGAAAAGTAAAAAAAAAAAGGCAAAATCCCAAAGCAAAACAAAAAACCCTAAACTCCTGTATATTTTAAAGTGCACTTAGAGTGTATTTTTGGCAGTGTGAAGCAGCCAATTCCCAAGTTTTTTAGATGTCACCATAATGCCTAAGCATTTTGAAAATCAAACTTAATGAAATGCAAAAAAAAAACCCACCAGAACAGAACCACTTTGAATTACTTTGTCAGCTTCCTTTGCTCTGAACAGTTTATTATGCACCTTTGACTTTGATAGTTTAATCATGAATACCTCAGAACACAGTCCAGAAACGAATATAGCTGATTTGTGCCTTATAATTATGCTTAAAGTTCTAGTTCAGCAGTGTGATTTTTCAAAAAGAGATCAACTAACCTGCCTTCATAGCAAGTGCATTCTCCTTAAACTTATATTGAAAATTTAAGTGCGCTTTTATCAACAGCTCTTTACCTTTCTCCTCCATAAATCCTATAAAACATGATAAAAGAAAGGATATCTGATTTGGATGTACATGCCATTTTAAAGCACTGAAATCCTGGGCTTTTCAGGGACTGTTAGGTGATGTGTGACTATATTTGTTAACAGAACTTAGCTGGAACAAGAGCTCAGCCTTTGTTATTTAATGTATGTTTTATTGTTGGTTGAACATATTGATGGCACACCTTGAGGGAAAGGTGGCAAAGATATGTAGAAACAAACCCCAAGGATGAGTTCAGTAGTCCTTTTCTCTTTGGAAAAAGTGACTTTTTTCTGGCAGTTTCCAAAGACAGGTAAATGGAGTATACTGATACACTGCCTGAAGCTTTCCTGCTGTGCCCTACCCCTTACCCTCTCCACTTCTCTGGCATATCCTGCATGGGTCTTGTTACCGCAGGAGCCTGCCCAGCTCCACAGACACTTCTGCTTTGCGTTTGGTTTTCTCTGAATTACAACTCATGTTTGTCTCTGAAACAAATCTTTTCCTCGCTGCTGTGTATGTTTGGAAGGAAGTTGGAAGTCATCTCAGAGCTTTGTTTGATCTGTAAAATACTCTCACCTGCAGACATAAACTTAACAAGAGGGTTTAAATGCAGAGCTGATCACAGCAGGTGTGTATCAGAGAATAAGCAGCGAAGAAGGTTTCTTACTAAATCCTGATACCAGGACCCACAGAGAAAACTTGCATATTACTGACTGCAGCAAGAATAAGACAAAGACTGAGCTGTTCATTTCGTTAGTTTTCAGAATAGCTTTTCAAGTGAAAGCTTGTGTCCAAGTGTAGGCACAGGTGAGGTGGGCTTCTCGGCACCTCTTCTGTGCCTGTGGGAGGGATACCACCCTACCAGCTGCTGCAGCTGCAAGGAAGACCAGTCCTCCCTGGGTGCAAAGGAACACCCATCAAGAACAGCTGTGGCAGTGTGCCTCTGCACTGAATTAGGGCTTACATTGACTGCTGCTCCCAGGAGTATTGCTTAGAGTAGCACAAGGCATATTTTTTCTCCCTTGAAGGCAACCCATTACAAAACACATGCTGGTCTTCCATATATACCATACCTGCAGCAGTAACTCCTAGGGACATATTTGAGCCTTTAAATGAGCCCATAGAAGGTCTCTTAAACAAAAATGCTTTAAAATCTTTTGAAAAGAGGACCATGTGCTGCTTTACAGAGCTGGTTTCCCTGGTGTCAAATTCTGTGCACATCATGGATATTTTTATGCTGCTTTTCTCTATTATACTCCACAAAAAGTTATTGAAATAAGTATTAAATTAATCTTGCTTGTTTCTCCTGTGGCAGAAGCACCACTCACCTGACAATGGCTCTTGAAAAGACTTCATTCCCTACTGTGACACAATAGGTGCTACACCCTGAGTTTTTCTCTAAGCTTAAAGTAAAGATATTTCTGCTTTGGCCAGGTCTGTCCAACATTAATCACAAACACAAATTTATAACAGCTCAAGTAGAGTATCACTGCATATGCAAATAAAATTTCTCCTATTGCAAAGAGTTAAGTAACACTTTTGAATGGCATTGTAAGCATATTCACTTGGGTGGTAATTTAATGACCACAGTTCTAGACTTCCCACACAACAAATTGTTCCTTTTCAGTGCTGTGCTGGGAAAAAGAATTCAGGGTACCAGCTGGTAGCTGATACTGAGAAATACTGCTTACAAATAAAGACAGGAAGCTTCGTGTAATCGCTAGCATCTGAGAGCAGCTTTCTTGGGATTCCTACTGAACAGGTGTAAGACTGGTATTAATTAAATTAAACCCAGAAAAATTGGTCTCTTAATAGATTTAAAAGTGGTGATGAACATTAACGCAATACCAGGATAAAAGAAAAGAAACAGTCGAAAGACTTTTAAGCTTTAATTTTTACATCTTTAAGCTAGCAAACTTTGCAGAGATATATTGCTGCACCTTTCATCTGAGGTTTGTATTATCACTTTCTTAACAATGTAGCAGTTTGTGGTGCAAGCTTTTACAGCTGCTGTTATGGTGTGGTTAAATTCTGCCTAGTGGTATTATAGTGATTAAAATAGAAGATGTGTCTAGGGTGTCTCTTGATGTGTACCGACTTGTTGATAATAACTTACTGCCCAACAGATGGATGGCAAACTGAGGCTGGCTAAGTAGGGCATTAGCAGCAAAAAAACCTCAAATAACAAAAACTTTGTTGTCTTAATATCCTGATGACAATGAGCAGTATTCAAATCTCAGCCAGCATTGCACCATCAGGCAGATAATAACTGGGTACTGCCAAGTGGATTGCATTATTCCAGCTGATGGAGAAACTGCTGCATTTTTTCCCAGCAACCCTTCTTTCTCCGATGCACAATATTATGGGTAGCTGAGGATATTCAGGTTTTTAGCATTTCCTAGTTTTTCTTGATGTTTAGAACAAAACAAACACGTGACATATTGTGACAACTCAGAACACCTAAGCTGTGCTCAGCAACAGATGTGCTTCCCACCCTGACAATTCCATCCTATCTATGTATCAAGACATTGATTGCTGTGCGAAGTACAATTTAAAAGAGATTCCAAGGAAAGAAGGAAATTTTCAAGCGGAAGAGAAGAAAAAAGAAAAATTAAATGTAACACAAATGTTCTTGGAGTTTAAACCTGCTCCTTTTTTTCCCCTTCAGTGTTAGTTGGGGAACCTACAACAATCTCTAGCGTTAAATGATCAGTTGGTAGCACTGGAAGAAACGGTCATTACTGATCTTCATCTTAACAAGAAATTTTGCTTCCTCTCTGGGAGAGACATGGCTGCCATGTTCCACATCCTTCACATAGATAAGAAAAGTTTCCTATTTCTGAGGTTAAAAGATTAGAGCAAAACAGATGCATGGAAACAATGTAAACTAATAGCATACTACCTTCACAGCAGTTGTGTCCCTAAAATTGCATAGCAGCTGAGCTTCATATCCTCCCCACTAGCTCCATTTCCAGCCCATGCTTGTTCAAGATCATGGGCCTGCCATTCAAAATGGTAAAAATATTGTCTGCCATTATCTAAAAATACAGCCACCGAGCCTAGGATAATATGAATGAAAGCTGGAAATGAATTAGGCAGCATTTCAGACAGTGTGAACTCACATAAATTCTTTGATTCTACTGGAGCCGGATGGATTTACATCAGCTAAGAATCTGGCAAACTGTGTTCACGGGTGAAATTATTTGTGGAAAATGCTGCTGGCAAACTCCAGCAGATTTTATAGCCACTCTCTTTGTCGACACATTCCCATGAAAACTAATATCTGAACAAAAAGCAAAATGAGTATTTGGGAAGAGGGTGGAAGTTAGTTCTCTACAGCAGTTAACAGCAGCTATATTTTCAGAAATTTATTTCAGTTTTAACACTTACAGAATGTGAAATGAAAATTAGAAAATGCATTTGGCCATTCCACTTGGCTAGGTGTATCTAAGGATTTAGTATTAAGGGTAGACATTTTTTTCTGTGGCAAACTGAAACAACTCAGACTCAGAATTAGCTGTTCTGCTCTACTAGGCATAAGCATCGCTAGATTATTTTTGGACATAGGAGACTGAAGTAAGTCTGAGTATTTTCATATCTGTTGGTCTGTAACATTTTTATCTAGCCAAGAAATCAGAAGTTTCAAATGCTTAAGTACTGAAGTGTTTTTAAAAGGTTTAATAGGTTACTGTATCTTCTTTCTAAGTTCTAAGAGGTGCTGATCAAGCCTGTAAACATGTTCAGTTTGTTTGGAAGAATGTCATCTAGTAAACCATTGCATTTCAGAAACATAGTTTATTTGGCAAGGCAAAGCAGGTTGTGGCCCTCTATCTGGAAGGGGTAGGGGAAAAAGACCTGCCCCCCTAACATTTGGCTTCAAAAGGAAGACAGTAGGCATCAGTCAGACAGTATACTAATCAAAGACAAGTTGAGATATAAATCAGACAGCAGTGATCATGTAGTTCTTGTTCATATTGACCAGTGTTTAACTTGACAGTAGTCCCTATTTAAATAATCAGAATATATAGAGAATTTTACTGGCATGTGAGCAAAATAAATCTTATAAAGGTGTTAAAATTTAAATTTAGCACTTTTGTGCTCATACTGTTGGGCTGGCTTAGTGCAAACAGTGGGCAATGCCCTGCATGCTTTCTGTGAGTCTTGGGAATTACCTTGCTCCTGTGGGAAGCAGAATTGTGCTGACCTTTCGGACTTTGTTTTCTTTTTAAATTTCAAGCTGTCCAAACTGCTTGGAAGTAGGCCACTGAAAAATCAAAGCAAACATGCTCTCTGTGACTGGATTTTGCTGTTCCCCACTAGCTATATTATATTCAGCAGAAGGAGAATAAGAAGCTATTCCCCCCAATTTTCCATACTGCCTGTGGGAATCTAATTCAATTTCCTCACAAATTTAGCAGCAAAAACCAAACAGTAAAGAATAAAGTTGAAGAGGCTTCTGTAAATCTCTGGATTCTAAGGTACTAAGGTGCAGCAGGATTACTGAGTGCAGGTTAAACTTCTTTTCTAGCCACAAAGCTACTTACAGATTTAAGAGGCTTAAAAACCTGATCCAACATTAGTCCTTGCTTTGCAAATGAAAGAATAATGTATCTACCTATACAAAGTTATATTTATTATTATCCTTTATTATTGATGTAGCCTCATTCTACAAAGGAATCTTTTTTTTTCAATTGGAGATTATGATGTACCAGATAAATTCAGGGAAAGGGACAGGGAAAAAGACTGGTGACCAAATGTATTTCCAGAAATAAATAAATGAAAGAAAGGACTCATATTTCATTATCCTCACTACAATGGCTACATTTTACCAGCAGACCACAGGAGTATTATTCATAACTTCCAGAAAAAGATGTAGTGCCTTTTTTGGACTTGGATCCAGGAGCAATGTGTACCTGAGATACTAATATGGCTAAAAAAAACACTGAATAAAACCCAGAATTGACTTTCCTACATTATGTGAGCTGCAACATGTGTTCAGCAGACCTACTTGTGGCCAGCAATCCATGACATTTTCTGATAGCTGGCTGTCCTTAGTTTTTCCAACCCTTTTAGCTCAGAACTTCTTCAGATAGGTAGTTCCTGCAGTAAGCACTGGTAGCCTGGATTGCAGTAATTATCTCGTTACCTCTTTTATGTGTGTGTTATCATTGTCTGTTCCATCCTCAAAGAAATAAATTGGCTGGCAATCATTTTATTTCTTCACAACAGTGTCTTTTATATTTGTTTTCATCCCCACAAACTTTCTTTCAATAGTAAAGCTGCGTAGACATCTATGAAGTTTTGCAAATTAAGATAAGAACCAGCATACTTTGTGGTTTTGACATAACATGGAAAAATCCAATGATATAATGAATAGCAATATTAAACAGACATGGTGTTTCTGAAACTGTGAGCTTCTGTGAAAAGATGTTCAATTTGTTAGAGAGATTTAAATGTAAAACAGACTTATCTTAGTTTTGATGATGAAATTCCCTGATGTGGGGCAATTCTAGGGCAACTTCCCTGCTCAGCTGTGAACCTGGGCTTGGTACAGAGGAATTTGGGTCTAAATTTGTCCCATACTGATGGAGAGCATAGTAGCTAGTGCATCCTGTGCTTTTCCATTAGAAATGCAAAGGGCAGCACAAGGGGCACATCCGGTACTTCAGTCAGAGCAAGAGGGAGAGAAACAGAGAGAGGAGTGGGCATGAGTGAGAGCGGCAGTCATGAAGGGAGATCATGAGGGGAGAGGGGGGTGGCCATAAGGAAGATTAAGAGAAGACAAGGGGTGGCCATGAAGGGAGATCATAAGGGTAGACAAGAGGTAGGCATGAGGCTTAAACACCAGTCGAGAGGGGAGATCATGAGGGGGGAGGAGGAATGGCCATGAGGGAAGATCATAAGGGGAGGAGGGCCAGCCATGAGGGAAAATCGTGAGGGGAAAGGAGGAAGAGCTATGAGGGGAGATCTTGAGGGGAAGGAAGGAGTGGCCATGAGGGGAGATCATGAGGGAAAAGAAGGGGCAGCCATTGAGGGAAGATCATGAGAGGAAGGAAGGGGTGACCATGAGAGAAAGGAAGAGATCTTGAGGGGAGAGGAGGAGTAGCCACTTGGGGGGAGATCATGAACAGAAAGAAGGGGCAGCCATAAAGGGAGTTTTGTTACTTACCAGTGAAGTTTCTCCAGTTATGATGAATTTGTCTCATAAAATGTCAAAAAAAAAAAATCTAAAAAGAAACCTAAAACCTGAAGAAAAAAAAAAAAAAAGTAATGTTTCAGACGCAAAGCTGGTTTTAGCCCAAAGATTTCATGGTATATTTTAAAAGTGCTTATGTTTTAATTTTCACTTTCTCAACCTATATCTCTTCAACCTTCATGGCTAAGGTATAACAATGTATTTGTAATATGGAATTACTATCTTTATCTGCATTATATTAGAAAACTAAATCCCACTGGTGAAGCTGCTTCAAGTTCATTAGTAAACTTGAGAAGCATAATGTAATGACAGCCTTAACATATTTGATGTCATGCTAAACACAGCCAAGTCTTTTAGAACAAATGTAACAAGGTGCTGGAAGCAGTTGCTGGACTGGGGAGCTGACTAAGGCTCCTGACATTGCTAATAGAAATTTAAAATGCCTAATTAAAAGCATGTGGGAGTAGTATTTTAAGTTGTGTGGGCAGTAATGTGAAGGGCAAACACGCCAACTCCTCTGCAAGCTCAAGCTTTGCTTACCTGGGAGCAAAAAATTGACTTGTAGCATGTAAGATTCTGTGTGAAGGGCTTGCAAGTTGCTTTCAAGTTGATTTTCTAAACTTTGGTGATGACCTAGAATGATCCAAAGATGTATCTAAGTGAGGAACGTATGGCTAGTCATTAAATATGCATCAAAGAGCTTCTCTTGTCTTTCTTTCTTGTGAATGATCTCTTCAGCATAAATGAAACCCTTATGTGACACCCAGTCTGTTGGCTGGCACTCACATGTAAGAGCATCAGCATGCTATTAGCAATTACCTTAGTGATATTTACAGCATTTTAATGTCACTTGTCTGTATGTAAATAGAGTCTGTGAGGAATGCAGCACGCCTGGGGCTCCTGCTCCCACTACAACAGCGCTGCTCGTTCAACACACCAGAGTGCTTCCTGCGCCTTATGTAACTGCCAAAAATATCATTTCAATTGCTTTATGACAAAATAATGAGTCTGTCAAAGATGAGTGGTCAGAAAAACAAATTTGTTCTCCCACACAATTAGAGTTTATAGTGTTGGACAGCAATATCAATCTCCAGTGGTTCAAAATTGAATTTCCACATTAGAGGGAAATGTGTTCTTGCATGTGCTATAACCAGCCTGCGTATCAAAAAGAGTCCTTGCGAGTTGAACTGGAAAGATAGATACCAGCTGAGCTGTGGAAACATCAGAATAGAAGTTTCCAAATGCACACAAGTATTGTGTGCACATGGTGTTTGCTTCCATGAGCTTGGCACTGACAGAGATGCTCCCATAACAATCACAGGGAAGTCTGGAGAAACTGTCACCAGATAAAACAGGCAGACAACTCTTCCTTTCAGGTAGAAAGCTGTTTCAAGGCCTGCATCTCCCTATAGGTAACCTAATTGCTCAGAGAGTTGTTGATATTTATAATCATGGACTTCAGACATTCATTGTAAAGGCGTACAAAGCATTAGACCTCAGCAATGCCATTTATGGCATACACTGTACCTCAGAACTACACCTTACCCTTAACATTTGCTTTATCCTTTTTTTGTCCTTAAGGTGTTTGACAGTGCAGTGCAAAAGCTGCAGCATACATCCCCTTACTTTTCCCATACTATAACCTGTATCCTCTATAGTGCTGTACTTACTACAGCTTCCTCAATCATCCCTTGATGTGCCAGGCAGCTGCTATGCACCCACTGCTACCCAGTAATTGCATTTCTGGGCATGCGTACAGAATTTTGCCTTGTAAAATACTTTGACATTTTTCTTTGGATTTCAAGAAACCATACAGGCATGAAGTATTGTCATCTGGAACCCAGTACACAGGCTGTGGAAGCAGCTTTTTAGGTTTTCAGAACTTGCCCATTACAATACATGCAGCCAAAGTGACCGTGTTCTCCTAATGGGAGCATCTGCAAAAGCTATATGACATTTTGTGTTTAATGTGCTTTTTATGTAAATCTAATTAAGGCTTTTGTTACTCTCTCAGATTTAAGGTAGGAACAGCTAGGAACAGCCCTTCCAAGCAAGTGTCTAAAGAAATTACAAACTTTACCTAGGATTTTCAGTAATGATTTATCATTATATATTCACATAAGTTAACAAAATATTGCCTCTGGAGCAGAGAAGAAGGGTAGTTTTCCTTAGAAAAAAAGATGAGGCACATGAAGGACTCTGAACGTGGGCAGTCTTCCATAGGAATCTGATGTCCACATCCTAACAGTGGTATGACAAGAGCCCAAGTGAACTAGCAGATCAGTAGTGCTCAGCTGATTCTCAGCTACCTGAAATGCCTATGATCCGGCCTGTGCTGCTTTGGTTTTGTGCTGCTCACAAGTCAGTATATCTCATCACAAGAATGGTTCACTCATAGCCTGTCTGGATGGTACTTTTGGGTAAATAGTCTTTCTGCAACCTTAAATATTTCAATTTTCCTTACTGCTTATTCTGCAAAAAGAAGTACCTTTTATTGTACTGTAGTCATCTCTCAGCCCCACTATGCACATTTACCTCTTTCATTCATCCAGAGGAGTCTATCTCTTGAGCACAACAGGCATTTCTCTTCTTTGCAGAAGTCTCTGAGTTAGTTCATATATGCACTCTGACAAGGTCCCTGGGACAGATTGCCCAATTCTAAGTGCAGCCTCTATAGAAAATCAGACATACACAAAATATCATTTCCCTGTTTCAGTAAAAATGCCTCTCCGCATACAGCACAGAATGTGGTTATCGGCTTGGTTTTTCCCAGCCACAGTACCCTCCAGCTTATGTTCAATTTGCTTTCCACAGATGCTTTTTCTTCTTTTTAAGTTTTAACACTGTCTGCAATTTATACTCAATTAAATATTCAGCTATGTCATCCATTTGTTGTGAAACCATAATTAATCTCTCCAAGATCTGTGAAGTGACCTCAGCAAAAAATTGGTGCAAGAGAAGAATCAGAACCTCTGGTTCACTCCTCTAAATGTCTTTTTTTTCTTATGCTTCTCATAAGAAGAAAAAGTTGAAGAACTCCAGTTTAATTAATCCATAGATTTTTTTCATACTTATGTAGCAGTAATGATCATAAACCAAACCCAACTTTTATATTGGCTATACACTAAGACAACAAAGGTAATGTTCTTGACACACATTGTCTGACCTTTTGTGTTTGTTGAGGTATTTTTAACATTTCTTTTCATGCTCACTTGAACTAGCTCTCTGTCCTGGGTTCAGCAGTAGCAGTAATTTTTCTCCTTCTTAGTAGCTGGGACAGTGCTGTCTTTTTTGACTTTTGACCTGCGAACAGCACTGATAACACGGACGTTTTTAGTTGTTGCTGAGTAATATTTATTCCAACCAAGGGCTTCCTGAGTCTCATGTTCTGCCAGGGAGGAGGGGAAGCCAGAAGGAAGCAGAGACAGGACACCTGACCCA